>CAIGQQ010028139.1:27072-39462 GCA_903798035.1 Danio albolineatus
CGCCAGTGTCTGCTCCAGCCCCAGTGCGCCCGCCAGTGTCTGCTCCATCCCCAGTGCGCCCGCCAGTGTCTGCTACAGCCCCAGTGCGCCCGCCAGTGTCTGCTCCAGCCCCAGTGTGCCCACCAGTGTCTGCTCCAGCCCCAGTGCTCCCGCCAGTGTCTGCTCCAGCCCCAGTGCGCCCGCCAGTGTCGGCTCCAGCCCCAGTGCGGCCGCCAGTGTCTGCCCCAGCCCCAGTGCGCCCGCCAGTGTTGGCTCCAGCCCCAGTGCGCCCGCCAGTGTCTGCTTCAGCCCCAGTGCGCCCGCCAGTGTCTGCTTCAGCCCCAGTGTGCCCGCCAGTGTCTGCTTCAGCCCCAGTGCGCCCGCCAGTGTTGGCTCTAGCTCCAGTACGCCCGCCAGTGCCGGCTCCAGCCCGGCTCCTTGCATTGCCGGCACCACCCAGACGTGTTGCATTGCCGGCGCCAGTACAGTTCCTTGCACTGCCAGCACCACCCAGATGTTTTGCACTGCCGGCATCAGTACGGTTCCTTGCTCTACCAGCCCCAGTCAAGCTCTTGGCCCTGCCGACACCACTCAGACGTCTTGCCCTGCCGGCCCCAGTCAGGTGCCTTGCCCTGCCGGCACCGCCCAGATGTTTCACGCTGCCAGTTTCTCACAGTCCTCCAGCTCAAAAAAGGGTAGGCGTCAGTCTGACTATAATTCATGTGAAGATTTCATGTTTCAAGTCTGTACTAGCCGTAGTTCCTGTTATTGTTCCTATTCTGAAAATGCCTTCGTCTGAGTTGTCAGAGTCGCTGTCGCCAGAGCCGCCAGAGTCGACGTCGCTGCCGCCAGAGTCGACGTCGCTGCCGCCAGAGTCGACGGCGCTGCCGCCAGAGTCGACGGCGCTGCCGCCAGAGCTGCCAGTACTTCCTGATCCGCTGGAGACGAACAAACTGCCAGTATTTCCTGAACTCAGGCCTCCTGGCCCGCTGGAGTCAAACAAACTGCCAGTATTTCCTGAACTCAGGCCTCCTGACCCGCTGGAGTCGAACAAACTGCCAGTATTTCCTGAACCCAGGCCTCCTGACCCGCTGGAGTCGAACGAACTGCCAGTATTTCCTGAACCCAGGCCTCCTGACCCACTGGAGTCGAACGAACTGCCAGTATTTCCTGAACTCAGGTCTCCTGACCCGCTGGAGTCGAACGAGCTGCCAGTGTTTACTGAACTCAGGCCTCCTGACCTGCTGGAGTCGAACAAACTACCAGTATTTCCTGAGCTCAGGCCTCCTGATCCGCTGGAGTCGAACAAGCTTCCAGTGTTTCCTGAGCCCAGGCCTCCTGACCCGCTGGAGTCGAACGAACTGCCAGTGTTTCCTGAGCCCAGGCCTCCTGAGCCGCTGGAGTTAAACGAACTGCCAGTGTTTCCTGAGCCCAGGCCTTCTGACCCGCTGGAGTTGAACGAACTGCCAGTATTTTCTGAGCTCAGGCCTCCTGACCCACTGGGGTTGAACGAACTGACTGTACTCCTTGAGCCAAAGCCTCCTGACCCACTGTGGTCGAACGATCTGCCAGTGCATCCTGAGCCAAAGCCGCCTGACCCAACGGGGTCGAACGAACTGCCAGTGCCCCCTGTACCTAAGTCTCCTGATCCACTGGGGTTGAACGAACTTATTGTACTCTTTGAGCCAAAGCCCTCTGACCCACTGGGGGTAAATGAACTGCCAGTGTTCTTTGAGCCAAAGCCCCCTGACCCAATGGGGTCAAATGAACTGCCAGTGTTCCTTGAGCCGAAGCCCCCTGACCCACTGGGGTTGAACGATCTGATTGTACTCCTTGAGCCAAAGCCCCCTGACCCACTGTGGTTAAACGAACTACCAGTGTATCCTGAGTCGAAGCCACCTGACCCACTGGGGTCGAATGATCTGTCAGTGAATCTTGAGCCAAAGCCGCCTGATCCCACTGGGTCGAACGAACTGCCTGTGCTTCCTGAACCTAATCCCCAGTTGCATGTTCTTGTCCCTCCATCCCTCCCCCTGTTCTGCCTCCGCTCCACCTCCCGCCTGAACTGTCTTTGGAGCGTCTGGCAGCCGCTCTTTAGAGGGGGGGGGATAAATGTCACGGCTCAGGGATCTGTGTGTCTGTGTGTTCCTGTCTGTGTGTTTATGTGTGTGCGTGTGGTGTACCTGTGTTGGTGTGAGCGTGGCTGTCTGTTTCTTTACCTCGTTCAGCTGTGTAGTCACGTGGACGGAATCATCCAATCAGCTCATCAGCATCAACAGCTGTGTCGCATTACCTCCGCTATTTAAGTCCTGTCTTCACGTCTCGTCTTTTGTCAGTCCGTTACGTTCCATCTTGTGTTTGTGTCTCCAGGCTCCGTTCATGTACATGCTGGTGGTGAGTCGCTGTAACCCTCGATCATTGTGGATCTTATCTTCTGTGGCTATTGCCTGCTTCCTGAACTGTTCCTCATGTGATCATCTATGAGCTTCGACTGTGACTGTTACTTCCTGCTCTGTTGTCTAAAGTTTCCCTCAGCTGTGTTGTTGCAACGTCCCCTTGAGAAGTTACCACTGGCTTTCTTCATCGCCTCAATCACGAACTCTGATATATTGAGCCTTGTTGGATTGCATTCTAACATTAAACTCCTTTTACTTTACTCTTGCATTTGGGTCTCCTTGTGTTTCATGACACCAGCGACCTTCTTGCTGTGAGGCGAACGTGCTACTCACCACGCCACCATGGCGCCCCTCTTAGCATAATATTAAATTATTTTTTTCATTTACATAATATTAATAAAACCCAACAATAAAATAGTGGGGCCCGAAGCATGGACATGGGTTGCAACCCGGTATCATCACCGGACATACTTACATATTTATTTTGTCAGTTTTCTGTTTCATGTTAAAGCATTCTTGAAAATGTTAGTGTGTTCACAAAAGCATTTATGGATCATAAGTTGTTTTTCAACAAGGTAATTGATTTTCAGCATCAAACAATGTTTGATGAAATTGTTTCATGTGTCACAATTATTCAATGGTTACATTGAATAACTTTGATTTGCCAGAGCAGTTTTCGGCCCTGTTCGCACCTCGTACCAAGATGTGCTTTCGTCAAACTGCTTAAAAGTGGACACATTATCATTCACACCTAGTGTTAAAATGTGTCTCTTTTCTTCACTTTCAAGGACTTTCAACCAGTTCTCTGATAAGGGTGGGTCTGTGGGTGGGTGTTGGATTTCTCTTCTCTTATCTAACTTACAAGAAATAAAAAGTACCAGAGCAATTAAATCACTTTAGAAATGGGTTACTTTATGCATTGACTAATGAAATTATAAAAACAATGATTTATTTTCTTTCCGATACACTATTATTAGGCCTAGTCACTTTGATCAGTTTTAGTTTTAACATTTATATATGCTGTTTGTTAATAGCATTTGTTAAACAAATATTTTAGAACATTGAAAGTAGTTCAGTTAGGTGAGTAAAAAACCTTATACAACGAATTCAAGGAAATGATAACAGGACTGATCATTCAAAACATGCTGTAAACTCACTTTTCTGAGAGTTGCTTTGAATAGAATAAAATCCTTAAAAGGACATTAAAAACCTTACACATGAAACAAAACTAAATCTTTTGAAAAATTCAATTCAATTCAATCATCTTTATTTGTATAGCGCTTTTAAAATGTAGATTGTGTCAAAGCAGCTTCACATGCATTATAAAAAATGTAAACAGTGTCAGTCCAGTATTTAAGTGTTGAAGTTCAGTTTAGTTCATTTAAGCATGGTTTAATAATCACTACTGAGAGTCCAAACACTGAAGAGTAATCCATCGATGCGCAGTCCTACAAGTCCCGAACCATGCAAGCCAGAGGTGACGGCAGCCAGGAAAAAACTTCACCAATTGGCAAAAGTGAAGAATTAAAAAACCTCGAGAGAAACCAGGCTCAGTTGGGCATGGCCATTTCTCCTATGGCCAGACGTCTTGAGCAGAGCTGCAGTCTAGGCACCGGGGCTGGAGAACGCTGGACATCCATCACGGAGAGAAAAAGAGGTTCATTGCTCTGCATGAGATCTGCGGCCTGTTTGAAGAGAATAAAACAGCCATGTTTCCATTGAAGCTAACAGATTCAACCACATTTACAATCGTAGTGTTAGATCAAACTTATACTATTTACCTCTTTATCCTTTAACACAATCTACATTGTATAAAGGTTGCTATAAAAGTAAAGGTGACTTTATTTATGCGAAAAATGCATTAACATTTTCCCATTGGCTTTTCAAAGTTTGCAAATAATAAGCTCTGTGTTCAAACACTGTTTATTACACTTACATGTTTTGTCCAGCCAGATAATCCTCACACTAAAATTCAACTTTTAGCACTTTTGGGTCATAAATGCAAACGCAAGAACTGAAAGAACTGGAAGAAAATGCACGTGTGGTGAATCTGGAGAATACGGAAGAAATCGGCAAACTAAAAAAAGAATTGGCAGACATGAGAAAAGAGAACAACTTCCTGAGACAGCAATGCTTGGAGCATGTCAGGTATAAGAGAAGGTGGGATCTCAGAATGATCGGTCATACAGAAAAAGCAAAACGAAGACGTTCGATTGGTGATTGGCATTCTTACGCGGGTTATTCCGAGATCAGTGGACACGCTCCGGCAATCGGTGGATATGGTGCATCGGTTAGGAAGAAGAAATGATGCTGCCACTAACATGCTACCCAAACAAGAAATCATACAGAGATGTAAGAGATGAAGTGTGGAAAAAAATCGAGAGATGCCAGAGTGTGTAAAGAGATGAACATTCAATTTAAGACTTCTCTTAAAAAAATATAAAATAAAAATCAGGTCTATCGCCCGCAAGTTCCATCATGAACACAGAACAACATTCAATATTCTTTTTTTGTCACAAAATACAGGAAAAAAGCAGCCCATACAGTCATATATGTTATACATTTAAAGGATTATGATTTATGACTTAAGGATTATGAGTTATATCTGTTCAGATGAAGAAAAAAACTATAAAAATCCTTTGATTACGTTAAAATAACAGTTCACATGTGTGTATTTTTACACATTTAATCACTGGTTTGCATTACTGAGAGCAAGACAGAGACAGGCGGTACTGGTCAGCAGTATCTTCATAATATCGTTTGATTAAAAAAATGATGAACAAATTAATCTGTTCTGGCAGTCTTCACAAGTGGAGGCATTATCTACACACAATATGAATTCCCAATTAGAAAAATACTACAAAAAATAAAATACTATTTATGAAAATACTTAAATAGCAGACAAATCCTAATGCCCAATGCAAATGGGCTGCATTCCAGATCAGTTCGGATGATGTATAATGTCTCCGATACCGCCTGTAGTCCCCTTTAGCAATTTGATAGCAACCCTCTTTTAAAAGAAGCATAAACGATTTTAAAAATCAAGAGTGTGATGTAACTGGTGTGTTTTATGTCGTAGAATCCCATTGAAAAAAACATTGACTTTGGGACGAGGGAACCAGAACCGCTAAAATGCTAACTCGCTTCCAGGTTTTTGCATACAAATTGACGTCATAGTTCCTCCACATACATGTCATGATAAGTGCGCTATAAGTATTACCATTATAATGTCTACTTCATCACTGCAACATTCCTTTGCAACAGATAAATATTTACTATTTGATAAAATTGTTAAATTACTTGACCAAACTGTAAACTCTCTTAGAATTAAGCTGCGGTCAAACCAGACTTTTCTCCCCATAGACTTCCATTCATATGCATGCGAATATGCATTTCGATATTCACTGCATTGGAAAATTCAAGCTTCATGAACTCAGACCTGCAAATCGCATCATATGATTGTGTGAGATCAATCGAGGATCAAAACATGACCTGTCTGGACAGAAATTTAAAACATGGACCAATCGCTCGCTTTTTAATGTCTAATCATCTTGATTAATCCCACCCCTTTTCACGGCGCCGTACGACAGAATTTCGCAAGCTCAAACACAAGTGTGCATGTGGCAAAATCCTGATTAAAGATGTAGGAATCCCAAAGATCCCAAAAATGTAAGAATCTAGCATCTAGGAAAATCAATCTTCTTTTCATCTGCAGCTGTTGTGTGGTCAGCACACTGTTATTATTGTCCTGTGGCTGCAGTCATATCATTCAGGTGGATGCTGCACACTGGTGGTGGTGTGGAGAGACTCCCTCATAAGAGTTTAAAGTGCTTTAGGGTTATGACAATACACAATAAATGTGGTATAAAAATTTATCTTTCTTACAGTTGAAGAAAGTATTACAGTGCAGTGCAATTTGAGCTGCATCCAAAGCTTTTTAATAGGCTTATCTAACCACACCCCTAACCCTACCCCACACAGTGAAGTCACTGTCACGATGATAAGAAATAAGACAACAAAGAGGATCCAAACGCAAGTGATATTTAATGACCAATGGCCATAAATCAAAAAGGTGCAGGAGTTCAAACAAAATAACAAGGTAGTAGTAGGGTGTAAATAATGTTCCAGAGAACGTCCACGAGAATCCTGACAAGACACAGACAGACCAAAAACAAACAATAACGTACTGACAACCAAGAAAGGCACTAGCGCAAATATATAGTCGCCACAGAATGGGAACCAGCTGGAGCTGATTAGATCAGCTGATCGTCATACGTAATAACACGTGAACACAACAACAACACAGAAGGAGCGCGTGGCTCCGCAAACGTGACAGTACCCCCTCTCCTAGGAGCACCTCCTGGTGCTCCCAAAAGAGCTTACCTGGCGATTGTAATCATCGATAAGAGTGTGATCCAATATGTCCCTTGCAGGAACCCAACTTCTCTCCTCCGGACCGTAACCTTCCCAGTCCACCAAGTACTGGAATCCGCGTCCCCTCCGTCTCGAGTCCAGAATGCGCTTAACCGAATACACAGTCTCTCCATCTACGAGACGCGGCGGGGGAGGAACTGGAGTGGGCGGATTAATTGCCGTATGAAAAACGGGCTTTAATTTAGAAACATGGAACACGGGATGAATTCTCCTGTACGCTGGAGGAAGTTTGAGGCGGACTGCCACCGGGCTAATGATTTTAGTGACATTGAATGGGCCAATAAATTTAGGAGCGAGCTTATTACAAACGGAGCGGAGAGGAATATTCTTAGATGAAAGCCACATTTTTTGACCGACGACGTAAACGGGAGGCTTAGACCGGTGGCGATTGGCTTTAGCCTTGGTGCACGCACCCACTTGGAGGAGGGTCTGTCTGGCCCTGCTCCAAGTGCGTCGACACCTCTGGACAAAGGCGTGGGCGGAGGGGACCGCGATTTCGGATTCCAGACTGGGAAAAGCAGGTGGCTGATATCCTAAACTACACTCAAACGGAGACAGGCCCGCGGCAGACACTGGTAATGAGTTATGTGCGTACTCAACCCATGAGAGCTGCTGACTCCAGGAGGCGGGATTCTGGGATACCAAACATCGCAACATACGCTCGAGATCTTGGTTGGCTCTCTCTGTTTGACCGTTACTCTGAGGATGAAAACCAGAAGAAAGACTAACAGTCGCCTCCAATAATCGACAGAATTCTCTCCAGAATTTAGAGATAAACTGAGGCCCCCTGTCAGAAACCACGTCTGTCGGGAGGCCATGAATGCGGAATGCATCCTCTGCATCAAAACGGCCGTATTGCCACTGGATGGCGGGAGTCCTGTGACAAAATCTAGCGAGATGTGCGACCAGGGTCTCGAGGGTACTGACAGTGGCTGAAGGAGCCCAGCAGGAGGGCGATTGGAAGTCTTAGAAACAGCACAGACAGAGCAAGCCAAAACAAACTCACGTATATCCCGAGCCATAGCTGGCCACCAGAATCGCTGTTTAACAAGAAATAAAGTCCGACTCACCCCCGGATGACAAGCCACTTTGGAAGAGTGTCCCCATCGAATGACGTCAGACCAAGCTCCTCTGGCACATACAAATGGCTAGGTGGGCATCCGGGCGGGGGCGTTACCCCTTCCAAGGCAGAGCGGACCTTAGACTCGATCTCCCATGTCACGGCAGAAACACAGATCTCCTGTGGAACGATGGGCTCGAGGGACGAAACGCGCTCAGAAAAATCAAAAAGACGGGATAACGCGTCGGGTTTGATGTTCTTGGAACCCGGTCGATAAGAAATAGTAAAATCGAACCGTCCGAAAAATAACGCCCACCTAGCCTGCCTAAAGTTTAATCGTTTGGCGGATTTGATGTATTCAATATTCTTGTGATCGGTCCAAACGATAAAAGGAACCCCCCAACCTTCTAGCCAATGACGCCACTCTTCCAGCGCGAGCTTGACAGCAAGCAGCTCCCTATTACCAATATCGTAATTACGTTCAGCGGCAGATAATCGGTGTGAAAAAAACACGCAGGGATCCATCTTGCCATCCGAGGCGGCGCGCTGAGACAGGATGGCTCCCACGCCCACCTCTGATGCGTCAACCTCCACCACAAACTGCAGAGAAGTATCAGGAGTCACCAGAATAGGGGCGGAAACAAAACGAGCCTTCAATTTAGAGAACGCAGCTTGAGCAGCGCTCGACCACCTGAACGGAGTTTTGGGAGAGGTTAAGGCAGTCAGAGGCGCGGCGAGCTGGCTGAAATTGCGAATAAAACGCCGGTAAAAATTAGCAAAGCCCAAAAACCTCTGCAGGGCCTTGCGGGAATCTGGGATTGGCCAATTCACCACAGCCGGAATCTTCTCTGGATCCATACGCACCCCCTCGACTGACACGATGTGCCCTAGAAAAGGAACAGACTGTGCATGAAAAACGCATTTCTCAGCCTTGACATAAAGCCCATTCTCTAGCAGCCTCTGAAGCACTCGCCTGACGTGTTGCACATGTTCCTGGAGAGAGCGAGAAAATATCAAAATGTCATCCAGGTAGACATAAATGAACTGATCTATCATATCTCGCAACACATCATTAACGAGTGCCTGGAAAACTGCGGGGGCGTTGGAAAGCCCGAGGGGAAGAACACAATATTCAAAATGCCCCCTGGGAGTATTAAACGCAGTTTTCCATTCATCCCCGGCTCTTACACGGACCAGATGATAAGCGTTGTGGAGATCTAATTTCGTGAAGAAGGACGCCCCCTGCAGACGCTCAAAAGCTGAAGACATTAATGGCAAAGGATAAGTATTCTTTACCGTAATGTTATTCAGCCCCCGATAATCAATGCAAGGGCGAAGTGAACCATCCTTCTTCTTCACGAAAAAGAACCCCGCCCCCGCCGGTGAAGAAGAGGGGCGGATAATCTTAGCTGCCAGAGAATCAGAAATATATTTCTCCATGGCCTCCCTCTCTGGAATAGAAAGAGAGTATAATTTGTCTTTAGGCGGAGACGTACCTGGCAATAAGTCTATAGCACAGTCGTAGGGACGGTGAGGAGGGAGAGAAGCAGCTCGAGACTTACTGAACACTCTCTTCAGGTCTAGGTACTCACTGGGCACGTTTGACAGGTCCACACACTCCTCCTGAAACACAGAACAAGGAACAGCAGAACGAGCAGACGACAGACAAGATTTATGACAGTTCTCACTCCACGAAAACACAGAGTTTTGAACCCAACTGATATGAGGCTTGTGAAGGACCAGCCAAGGGTGCCCAAGGACCACTGGTGTGTTGGTGGTGTCAGTTAAATAAAAAGAGATAAGTTCAGAGTGATTGCCCGATGTTATCAATTTAATGGGACCAGTGGAGTGAGTGATGGAAGGAAGGGAGAGACCACACAGGGCATGAACGGCAATGGGCTGAGCAAGGGGAATAACAGGAAGCTTTAACTTATAAGCGAATTGAGTGTCGATAAAATTCTCCTCCGCTCCAGAATCCACCAAGGCATGACAACTATAGTTCTCAGATGCCCAATATAAAGTAACAGAAAGAAGTGTGGACGCACCAGAGGATTCCAAAATATTAATTTTGCCCGTCAGTAATCTCTGACGGGTGCTGGCTTTTAACTGGCATGAAGCCACGACGTGCCCCGCCCTCCCGCAGTAGAGACAAAGTTCTTCAGTCCGCCGGCGTCGCTTCTCCTCTTGAGAGAGACAGGATCTACCCATTTGCATTGGTTCCGGATCTGTGGGTGCCACCTCCACAACCTCCGGAAGTGCCGGGTAAAAAGAACCCGGATGGTGTGACGTAACCATTCTGTTGCGCGTCTCCCTCCGCGTCCACCGAGCGTCCACCCGAATAGCCAGATCGATGAGAGTGTCTAAGTTTATAGGTAGGTCCAAGGCGTAGATCTCGTTGTGGATCTGATCGGAAAGGCCGTGTAGGAACATGTCCCATAGGGCCTCCGCTTTCCATCCGCACTCCGCGGCTAAAGTGCGAAACTCGACGGAGTAGTCAACCACGCTCTGACTCCCCTGTCTAAGCTCAGCGAGGACCCGTGCTGCCTCTCTTCCTGATGCTGCACGGTCGAACACCTTTTTGAGCTCCTCCGAAAAGGTCTTGAAAGAAGCGCAGCAGGGAAGTTTTTGTTCCCACACGGTGGTTCCCCACAGAGCGGCTTTGCCCGAAAGTAGCGTGATGACAAACGCAACCTTGGCTTGCTCTGTGGGGAATGATGATGGCTGTAATGTCATAAAAAGAGAACACTTGGACAGGAAAGAGCGACACAACTGGGGCTCCCCTGAGTAGCAGGCCGGTGGAGGAAGACGGGGCTCAGGCGAGCGATTCACCACTTCTGGTGTGACGACCGAAGGTGGAGGGGACGCGACTTCCGGTGAGAGGGACTTCCCCCGAAAGGAGTCGGACCTGAGCAGTGAGGGCCGTAACTTGAGTGACCACGCTCTGGATGGCTTGACTTGTAGCTGACAGCATTTCCTCCTGGTGATCGATTCGTGCGGTACTGTTGGCTTCGAAGTCTGCGAGCTGTGAAGCACTTGCTGGATCCATGAAAGGTCAGTACGTTCTGTCACGATGATAAGAAATAAGACAACAAAGAGGATCCAAACGCAAGTGATATTTAATGACCAATGGCCATAAATCAAAAAGGTGCAGGAGTTCAAACAAAATAACAAGGTAGTAGTAGGGTGTAAATAATGTTCCAGAGAACGTCCACGAGAATCCTGACAAGACACAGACAGCCCAAGAACAAACAATAACGTACTGACAACCAAGAAAGGCACTAGCGCAAATATATAGTCGCCACAGAATGGGAACCAGCTGGAGCTGATTAGATCAGCTGATCGTCATACGTAATAACACGTGAACACAACAACCACAACAACAACACAGAAGGAGCGCGTGGCTCCGCAAACGTGATAGTCACTAGCTCCATTAAGTGCATTGTGTCTAAGACTGCATCGTGAGAGATGCAGTCTCAGCTTGCATCATAAAGGCTGCATTCAGATACTATTGGAATTATCAGCCCTCTGTATATTTTTAACCAATTTCTGTTTAATTTCAGTTTTAAAAAAAATATTCCTAAACATAATAGTTTTAATAACTTATTTTGTTTTTCTTTGCCATGATGACAGAATGTCTGCAATGCTTAAACTATCCACAAGGTTATTTCTTTAATGTTAGAAATATTTAGAGCATTGCGTCAGCATATCACAATGTTGTTTTGTATTTTTTCTGGTTTAAAAAAAGTGTCACTTTCGTACTTTTGAAGGATTATTTGGGTTGGTAAGTTACCTTTATAGAAAAAAATTGAAAGTCCGCTTAAAAGTTTTCATTTTACCTGCATTTAGAATTTATAGTTGTTGTGTGGAAAAAAATATAAATAAATAAAAAATAAAATAAATACACACACACAGTTTTTGCATATAGCCCTGGTAGAAGTGGTGGACATCCTGGACCTAGTAATCCCAGCAGGAGTACAATATACAGTGCTGCAATTAAAGGAGGCTATGACACCGGAAGCTACAGTTCTCTGTCTGACTCTTCAGGCTTTCTCTTGGCAGTTGAGAAAACAGGCTCTGATTCTTTCACTGCAAGCCAACTTCAGGAATCTGGTGTTGATTCTACTGAAAGTGGTAGTCTTGTTTATGGTACTGTGGGAAATGCAGTGAGCATTGGCATGTCTGGGTATGATATGAGTCCAACTAATGTCCAAGGATCTGAAGTCATCAGTTCTTCTGCCTTGATGCCCTTGCAGCAAAGCAGATATTCGGTTTCTACCCACGTAGGAGGGGACGTTTTCGCGACCTTGCGCAACGTTCCCTAAAAGTTCTGTAAAGGGGACGAAAGTTCCAAACCTTTAGAGAACATTAGGGACGTTCTTAAAACATTCTCTTTTGGTTATGAAAGTACTGTTGCTCAACGTTCCCAGTGTGACTTTAGCGGAACGTCCTGTATTGGTTATTCTACTGTCATCTTGCAACGTTAAAAAGAGAACATCTGGGACTTTAACAGAACGTTCCCAA
>CAIGQQ010028139.1:39472-64641 GCA_903798035.1 Danio albolineatus
ACAGCAACGTTAAAAAGAAAACATCTGGGACTTTAACAGAACGTTCCCAAATGGTCCTCTGTTGGTCAGATGATAACGTTCCCAATATGACTTATGGGGGACGGTGTGCTTTGGTCCTTCTTTAGTTATACGGCAACATTAAAAAGAGAACATCTGGGACTTTAACAGAACGTTCCCAAATGGTCCTCTGTTGGTCGGATGATAACGTTCCTAATATGACCTATGGAGGACATTCTGCTTTGGTCCTTCTTTAGTCATACGGCAACGTTAAAAAGAGAATATCTGGGACTTTAACAGAACGTTCCCAAATGGTCCTCTGTTGGTCAGATGATAATGTTCCCAATGTGACTTAGGGGAACGTTCTGCTTTGGTCATTCTGTGGTCATACGGCAACGTTAAAAATAGAACAATGAGGATCTATCAATTTATCTTTAAACAAAGCAATAAGCACATATTTTAGGAGTTTAAACATCACTCTTTAGGCTAATACCTCTTGTTTGAATATGCTAAAAAGGGGTTTACATTTATTTACATTTATAGATCTAAAACTTTCCAATATATTAATATAAAACCCAAACAAGGTGTTTTGATTAAGTCCTAAACAATAATTAAAATTATTTTGGATAATGAAAGCATTTTTAAAATAGCACTTTAACCCAAAAAGATTGTTCAAAAGGACATTCCTAAAATAAGTGAGCTACACTTTTAGAAGTTTCCCCAGAAAGAGCAGGTACATCAATGTCACTTTTAAAACTTGTGCATAAACAGCTAGACAGTGTAAGGCTGGTCTTTTTAACTACAGCGGTTCTGAACTGTAGTTCTGCCGAATGACTAAAAGTTATCAGTATGATGGTAAAAAACTGTACATTCTAGTCAAAACCATACTTCTGCAAACTTATACCAAAAACGGAAATAAGGGCAGTATTAATAGTTTTAAATGTGGGAGAGCGTTGCTATTTTGTGATTATATTGTATTGCAATATGGAGCCATTAAATGTTGATGTTAAATCAAAAACAAAATACTTGAAAAATACTTGAAAATGAGATGATTTAATGACAATAATTCTCTTTGGTTACAACTGAATTAGTTACAAATAACTATATGAAACAATAAAACATGAAATGATATAAACATATGATAATAATTGTACCCAGCTTAAATGTAAATTAAAGTTACCTGAGAGAGAGAGAGAGAGAGAGAGAGAGGGAGAGAGAGGGAGAGAGAGGGTGGGAGGGAGAGAGATAGAGAGAGCTCAAGCAGGAGAAGCAAGAAGGGCAGGAGAAGAAAGAGGCCAGACCCAAGCTTATCACCTCCTTTGTACCTTCCTTGACCATGTGACCAAAGCCTAAATACTGAGACATTCAAACTGACCAATCAACACGTGACTACATCATCAAACCCCCACAGTCCACAAAGCAGTTCCTGATTTCATCAGGAATTTGTGTGAGCCCTCTTTGGTGAAAAACACATGTTCTGCCATATAAACAAATGCATATAATAATTTTCATCCCTACAATTCCTCCCCTGGCACCGTTGTGACACATAAAGCGGCAAAAGGTGACATTAATGATGAAAATATGCTTTCTGTTGTGTGCTGTTGTCATCTTCCGACTTGTTGCAGGCATAATGTTGGTCAATCTTTGTTGTTCCTCAGCCCTCTGTGAGAGGTAGTACTGGCAGTGTTCATATGCAAATTGTCCTCCATACCCCCACAAGATAGGTGCTGATGAATGCAGGGGATCCCTGCT
Source organism: Danio albolineatus (assembly GCA_903798035.1). NCBI lineage: Eukaryota > Metazoa > Chordata > Actinopteri > Cypriniformes > Danionidae > Danio > Danio albolineatus. Next base: position 41,222 of record CAIGQQ010028139.1, read on the forward strand.
CTTGTTTTGAAGTCCATCCCAAGGCGTGAACCTTCTTTGCATAGATCCTGTATTTCAAAACAGCAACTGGCACAACAAGCAGAAAAAGCAAACACATGGCATTTGTAACTGATTAAAGGATTGATGTGGTCAGTTTGAGTTAGTCTCAAGCAAAATGTTCTTAAATGAAATATGGTCAAGATGAAGGCAAAATAAGATGAAACAAGCTCTTTACACAATATCTGGAAACATCAAAATTAATCGCTTAACAACAAATCAACAATAGCTGGTTAAGTGTATCAGCAAAATATTCAGTGTAACCAAATACAGTGAAATAAATGAATAAATGTTCAAAGACAATCAAACTTGCATTCAAATGGATTAAATACAAAATAAACACAAAAAACATTTGTTGTAGAGAAATCAATGATGTTATAAAAGCAACAATATTTCAGCATTTTGGATTTAGAATCCCAATTTACATTTTGATATAACAAGTTGAAACAAATAATAAGTAATTGGTAAATGATCGAATGAAACCAAAATAACAAAACAAGATGAAAAATCCATAGTTTTGATAAAGTCTGATTGAAAAGACCTTAGCAACATGTATAATCTATATGAAGCAGTGTCAGACACATGTGAATTTGACTATGTGTGTGAAGATTTGAAAAGTTGTTCTCTGTGTAGCAGTGTTCCAGCTGAGGCTAGGTGTTTGTGTAAACATGCTCCAAACAAAGGGTGGAAGTTTTACGACTTCCTGTTGTAACAGGGAGCCAGAATGGAGTATGATTTGTAAATGTAATAAGGCTCAAAAAACTCCAAAATCAATGTTTTTTTAAGGAGCATGATAAAGTGCAAAGTTTAAGGCTGAATCCTGTAAGAAAGCATTTTCATAGTTATAGTTACTGGAGCTATATTGAGGGATAGCACAGTTTTCTACGTTTAGGAGATGAGACTCATCCAACATAGGATCACAAGTACCTTAAAATTAATTAATTTTAGCATACAGTTAATTCAATTTTTCTACATGAAATGTGCTCTAGAATGCATCTGTGGCATCTACAAGCTCACACCTAAGTGATTATCCACTTACAGTAAGAAAATCATGTTTATGAAATTACTTAGTCTATGTGTACTTTTTAGTAACACAAACAACTATTGTGTCTATGGTAATGAAAATGTGTATAACACAATAACAAATTGGAAATGCAAACAAGATCAGCAAATATCAACTTTAATGCTTTTAGGCTGCTAGCCCGCCAGCAAAGGAAGTTAATTGTTGCAGGCCTTGTATTAACAATGCAGTCAGTTCACTAAGAGTGTTATTAACAGATGAGTTTTTGTTACGTGAAGACCACTGATTTTTGCTCTTAAATGGTTTCTGTTTTCTTAGATAATATGGTGGAGGTCTTCCCTCCCCCTATGCCCAGCATTTTTCCTCTCTATGGCCTAATTTGTTACAGGTCATACAAAGCCTGTTTTGTTTGCCTGAGGGTTGATTGCTGTGATCATCTGAGGTTTGAGGATTTTTAAGACTCTTTAATGCTTCTACACTATGCGTCTTTGCTGCGCTATTTTCGTGCTGCATCACCTTAAGTACTGAAACAGGCAAACTTTTTTGAGCTGAACAAATCATTTCAGATCTATATAAACATATGATAATAATTGTACCCAGCTTAAATGTAAATTAAAGTTACCTGAGAGAGAGAGAGAGAGAGAGAGAGAGAGGGGGAGGGAGAGAGATAGAGAGAGCCCAAGCAGGTGAAGCAAGAAGGGCAGGAGAAGAAAGAGGCCAGACCCAAGCTTATCACCTCCTTTGTACCTTCCTTGACCATGTGACCAAAGCCTAAATACTGAGACATTCAAACTGACCAATCAACATGTGACTACATCATCAAACCCCCGCAGTACACAAAGCAGTTCCTGATTTCATCAGGAATTTGTGTGAGCCCTCTTTGGTGAAAAACACATGTTGTGCCATATAAACAAATGCATATAATAATTTTCATCCCTACAACAGGAAAAAATATATAATCATTCAAACAATTTCATAATTATATTTAATAGTTATTTAATTCAATTTGTTAAGACCATTAGAGTGGCAGGATCAGTGATAATTATTTTTTTATTTCAAGTCTGTAATACATATTTAAGTTAATGTTTAGGTTATTCACTGAAATATATCATTTAAATCGTTGATGGATTTCAATGCAGTAAATAAAAAAAGGTCGAAAATAAACCTATGCAAACAATCTAGCCATTATAACCAAATTATTTAACAAAAGATGATTATAATCGAGGCAGATACATTACAAAAGTTAGAAGAATGTCGGCCATGTTAAAAATGCTGTAGATTTGGTGATAATTTCAGTAAAATCTGAAAGTTGATTTATGTTACACAATGGATAATATGTACAAACATGGTATAGTGTAGTGCAGGATTTGTTAATAATTGTTAGTGGCTAGTGGAAATATTGTGGTCATAAGTGGTCATTTGAAAATGTATATACTTGCAGAGATTTATAGAAATAAAGTGATGAATATTTATATTACATCCTTGTTAACAATTGTGAGAACACCTTGTATATAATTAATATAAATTGTTATGCTGTTACTGTTTACCATCATTTTAACAAATGTTGATACTACTATGGAAGTTTTCAAGGCAATAAAGCCAGTTTTAATTGAATTAATTGAGCTTTTTCTATCTGCTTCTCACCCACCTTTCCTATGCATGACCACATTTAATATTATTTTATAATTGTTTTTGTCCACAATGTAAATGAATGATGAATTCCTTGATGAAGGAATGATGAAGTGCTGTTTGATCTCATAAAGTTTCCTGTAGTGTTACTGAAGGTTCTGAAAATATTCAGTAAGTATGACTGAAATACCTAAACGTGACCAAAACAATTGAATTCTAGGTTGGTCCCCCAAAGTTCTTGAAAACATTATGCTCAGTACCAGGGAACGTTATCAGGTGACATCCTTGACACCAGCGGAGACGTTCTGGGAACATCAAATTTCCAAATAAAATGGTCCCCTTAACGTTCTGTGAACGTTTTGAAAGTTCTGCGAAGGTCCCCTAAATAACGTCCCCTAACTCTTTAAAGAACTCAACATCAAGACCTTCTTAGAACGTCCTGGGGACGTTACCATGTGACGTCCTTAACACTAGTGGGGACGTTGTGAAAACGTTCTGGTAACATTAAATTTACAAATAAAATATGGTCCCCTAAATGTTCCAAGAACGTCCTGAAAGTTCTGCAAAGGTCCCCTAAATAACGTCCCCTAACCCTTTAAAGAACTCAACATCATGACCTTCTCAGAACGTCCTGGGGATGTTACCATGTGACGTACTTAACACCAGTGGGGACGTTCTGAGAATGTTCTGGGAACGTACAATTTCTAGAGGGGTAAGCCAGTGCTGCTAACTGCACAAGTACAGACTGTCCCTCATTCCAACAGTCAGCAACCAGCAAATTCTGGAAGCATGGCCCAGTCTAGTGGCCAACAACTACCACAGTCTAGTTCCCAGTCTACAGTGCATGCTGGTAGAAGACCCCATAAGCCTCTGAGAGGTAAACACCACCAGTCTGGTGAAATATTGTTTTAGGTTCCAGGCCAGTTCAAAGTCCACTATTCAACACTTTAAAGCCTCTTAAACCAAAAGAGGTGTCTGTGTCACATCCTAGTTTAACATTACAACATAGCAGTGGGCCTAGCTGTGGCTAGCTATGAGCTTGTCAGCCAGTCCAGTGGCCAGACTGTAAATCAACCAAATGGTGTGCAGCCTCCACATGTTGTTGACATCTCCATGGTCCAGCCCAACAGTCAACTTATTCAACAGTCAGTTGACACCCCTGTGGCCCAGGCCTCCAGCCAGCAGCCAGTTCAAACAAGCCAGTCAAATGACCAGAAACCAGTACATGGTAGTTCTGTCTTTATGGCTCAGCACAGTGGCCTGACTCTTAAGCCCCATAAAGGTAAACATAATTTTGGGTCCAAGCCACCATCAAGTACAAGTACTCTCCATACACCAAGTTCTAGTTATGTAGTGCAGTCTGCTAGCCAAATACCAGCACAAATCGATTACCAGTCTGCAAGCCAGCCCACTGTGCCACAACCAGTACAGCCTAGCTACCAGTGGGTGGCACAACTAGGTCACCAACAGCCATCACAAGTCAGCTTTTCTGTAGCTCAACCGATCAGTCTGCAAGCAGGAGAATCAACCTATAAGCATGTTGTTGAGGAGAGTGTGCAACCCCTTTTCAAGCCAGTGCAATCTCATGGGATTCACCAGATTGGCTCCAAGTTTTATTCATGCCAAGAGTTACCTCAGCACGGTTACCAGTGGAGGTTTCAGTCTCAACCTAGAAACATTCTTTCAGCCCTAACTCCGCACACAAAGCCTGTTGTACAGTCCAGCAACCAGACACCTGTTAAGCCCAACCATCTCAGACCCCTCACATCTACTTTCCTGTCCATTTTAACACCAGCTCAGGCACTATCTAGCCAGCAGTCTCAGCCCAGCTACATTCCCCAAGCTTTGCTAGTGCAACCTATGTACCGGCCCCTGGCACAATTAAGTTCAGAGACCATCTCTCTCCCTGAACACCTGACATCACCTATTCCAGGGCAGTTTGTTTCCCAGCCTCAAATGCTGCCCAGTAGTCACTCTCTCACTCAATCCAGCTCCTCTTCCTTAGGCATGCCAGTGCAGTCTAGTTACCAGCCTCTGGTACAATCAAGTTATGAGACTGTCTTACAGCCTGGATTTCAGACCTCTTCTGTTCTTGTGCCATCAAGTTACCAAGCACTGAGCAGTTCAGTTGATTCAAACCATGAGTCTGTGTTTCAGTCAGTTCAACCTGAACTTGCAATTCCGCTACAGGTGAACTATCAGTCTGTCACAGGTCAAAATGCTCCTGAACCTGCTCAAAACAATAGGCATTCATCCCAAAAGTTGTTCAGGCTGTTGCAACAAGTAAAGGCCTAGATGCTTGTTTTCTGGTTCCGGGGTCATGTTTGCTTTCTGATGTCAATAAAATATAATTTAAATCTGTGTGTGGACTTCAGCTTTTATAATTGTCCTTTTTTTAACCATTACATCTGCAATATTAAAGTAACATTTGTCTTCGGCATTGTCACCTCCTCTTTTATTTCAAGAGCTCACCAAAGTTTCATTGAAACGTTCTGTGCAGTGACTTTTTTTTTTTTTTTAAATACTTTTTTTTAATACAGATGTTAAATGTGGATATTACGTAAAATGGTTTTGCTATTTAAAATTACAAGCTTTTTTTTCTCTCCATGATGTCTGCAATACTGAACTCACAAGGTTATTTCTTTATTGTAGAAAAAAAGTATTTAAAGGGCCATGAAACACCAAAACACATTTTTTGAGCTGTTGACAGTCATATATGTGTCCCACGCTGCTATAAACACTATTAGGACACATATAATTGACTAAAAAGTGAAAATTGGTTGTTTTTGCATTATTTCGAGCAAATTCGTTCTTCCGGTTTGAAACGAATTTTTGAAGCTGCGTCACGCCGATGAGATCCTTGCGTATATTCCAGCGTGGAGAGTGGACATCTGTCCCGGCCAGCACGTTCTGACGTCTCTGTGTGTTCGGCATTATTTCATGAGATAGACTTGGTTCAAACCAACCAGAGCGCTCTATTGTGTAAGCGGCGCAGATTCATTAATATTCATGATCGCTTCGAAGATTGTACCTTACAGCAGTTGCGGAAGACACATCAAGCGCGAGTGATTTAATGCTAAGTCAATGCAAAAGGCGCGAATAGGCATTCTGCAACGCGATACGCGCGAATGGCGCCGCGCGTTTGACGTGCTTAACGCCGCAATTCGCGCGAATCGCTTCAGTTTGAAAATGAAATGAAAATGAGCTTCAGCGGACAATCGCGCCGCGTTAACCAATCAGGAGCTTGCTCTTGTGGGGGTGTGATTATGACGTAACGCCTGTTGTTATTGTCCTGAGGGAAAACTCGGCTCAGTCAAAAGCACCGCTGAAAGCTTCCATCATCCAGGTACAGTTTCTGGAGGAGTTTATGAGCTCACAGAGCTCCGTGCACCTCTGAAATAATCTAATGGACTATCAGCCTTCATCAGTAGACTATCAGTGGAATATCAGCCTTCATAAAGCACATAAAACAGTTATTCTCTCTATAAAACACCTGTTAGCCATTTAGCAATAAAGCTACAGTCACCAAGCCATAGACAGAAGCCCTGCCCATCACGCGAATCCGAAAATAAAGAGAAAGTGCCGTTAAAGTCGACAAATTAATAATTTGGCAAATAATTTGATTACTGATGTCCATGTATACACAGTCTGTGTGAAAATGAGCGTGTGCACAAATAGAAACTCCCATTTTTATGCAAAACCTTCCCTCTTTCCCTCTTTCCCCTTCCCCGACACTCCTACCTAAACAGAGCTGGACACGCCCACTTTACTGAGCTTTTCCAAACTAGAGGTGTGAAAACACCACGCTGAGACTGGGGGGTTTCGTGGCCCTTTAAAATATTGTCAATATTTCACAATGTCTTTGTTCCCTCTGCATTAAAAAAATATTAATATTCAGTATTAATAATTTTGGTGTTGAATTATTATTTGGGTTGGTTAGTTTAATAGAAAGAAAAAAAATCATTCAAAAATGTTTTCCATTTTTATCTAGAATTTAAAATTTACTGAGTGTGTATGTATGTGTATACTGTATGTATATGTGTATGTATATATATATATATATATATATATATATATATATATATATATATATATATATATATATATATATACACACACACACAAAATGGTATGATAGACAAGTGTTTGGTATGCATTTTTTCAGTGTTTTTTTTATTATAACTACCAGTTTATAAAAATTGTAAAATATATTTGTTGTGGACGATATTTTACTGATCATGCTCTTTCTAAAGAAATTCATTTATTGCAAGCAATATTCAAAAACAACAATATGGTCCTATTAATACCTGGTCACGCTACACTTTTCTCCTGATAGACTTCCATTCATGCAAATGCGGCATACTGGAAATGCAAGCTTATGTGACAAGTTTGGTAAAGTCTAGATTAGATATGTGGCCGGCATGAAGTGCGATATGCACATCAATATAGCAGCCTTTTTTTTGACACTGTATAACAATAATTACAATTATGTTACTGTGACAGTTGGGGTGGGAGCAGGCATTAAAAAATGCAATTTATTGGGTGAATTAATAGATAACATAAATAGTACTTGGTACAACTACTGTGTTTATGCTACTGTGACGGTTGTGTTAAGGGTTGGGGTGGGGGTAGACATTAGTAAAATACAATAAATGGGAAATTTAATAAATGAAATAAATAATTATCATTATCTTCCGGCCACAACTGTATTCGTTCTAGCTAAAACTGACAAGTTTTGCAGTTGCGCTGTGCTGGAAAGTTCAAGCTTGGTACACTCTGACCTGCAAGATAGCATCATGTGATTGCGTGAGACCAAGGAAAGTCCAAAACATGACCTCTCTGGACAGAAATTTAAAATATGGACCAATTGCTCGCTTTTTCAATCTCTAATCATTTTGTTTAATCCAATCCCTTTTCACAGCGCTGTGCAACAGAATTTCACATGGATAAACTTTAGTGTGACTGCAGCATTAGCCTTAATGCAAATGTGTATAGGTTAACTTTAACAACAACAACAACAAAAAAAAAAATCACACAGATGAATAGCCTGAAATGTATCTGCTTCATGCTGAATATGCTAAAATAACAAAATATAGCACTTTTTTTTTATCTGTCTGAAAGTAATAATTATTCAAACTAAAATTAACACAACACAAATCATTCTAAAACCATCACTATATGTTCCCAAAATATTAAAAGTACATTTGTTTGGAAATATTTATTAGGTTTTCAATTTTTTTAGTTTATTTATTTATTTTTTTTTTATAACCTGACATACTGTACCATGAACATAATGTGTAACACCTGACAATAGACAGCTGGAACTAATAATGATCCATTAGAGAAATTATAGAAAGGCCTGATCAGAAGCAGCATCACATGGAGTGTTGAAAGCTTTTCTTTTTGTTTTGTAATTTTATTTGTTGAGAATAGTGGATGGTTGGTTTCACTCGACTTACCATGGGTGCAACAACAATGTGGATTTTAAGGTATATATTTTTTAAGATATGTATGTTTTTGTTTGTTGTTAAACATTTACTAAATGGCTGTTGTTATTTTGCAGTAATTGTTTAGCAGTACTTCTAGCCCTTGGTGCATGTGATGTTGCAACTGGTAAGTATTATTATTATTATTATTATTATCATTATTACTATTATTATTATATCCAACATTATTTAACTTGTTTGTCATGGTTTTATGTAGCAATGGTGGGCATCCTGGATCTAATAATCCCAGCAAGAGTACAGTTTACAGTGCTGCAGTTAAAGGAGGCTATGACACCGAAACCTACAGTTCTCAGACTGACTCTTCAGGCATTCTCATGACTTGAAAAAAACAGGCTCTGATTCTTCCACTAGAAGCCAACTTCAGGGATCTGGTGTTGATTCAACTGAAAGTAGTAGTCTTGTTTCTGGTACTGTGGGAAATGCAGTGAGTATTGGCATGTCTGGGTATGATACGAGTCCAACTAATGTCCAAGGATCCGAAGTCATCAGTTCTTCTGTCTTGATGCCCATGCAACAAAGCAGATATTCGGTTTCTAAGCCAGTGCTGTTAACTGTCCAAGTGCAGACTATCCCTCATTCCAATAGTCAGCAACCTGCAACTTCTGGAACCCTGGCCCAGTCTAGCACCCTGCAGTTGTCCCAGTCCAGTGGCCAACAACTACTACAGCCTAGTTCCCAGTCTACAGTGCATGCTGGTAGAAGACCCCATAAACCTCTGAGAGGTAAACACCACCACCAATCTGGTCCCAATATTGTATTAGGTTCCAGGCCAGTTCATAATCAAATTTTCAACTCTTTAAAGCCTCTTAAACTAAAAGAGGAGCTTTCATCACATCCTAGCTTACCAATATTAGAATATGGCAATGTGCCAAGCAGCCTAGCTGTGGCTAGCTATGAACTTGTCAGCCAGTCCAGTGGTCAGACTGTAAATCAACCTAGTGGTGTGCAGCCTCCACATGTTGTTGACCTCTTTGTGGTCCAGCCCAGCGGCCAACTTATTCAACAGACAGTTGGCACCCCTGTGGTCCAGGCTTACAGCCAGCAGCCAGTTCAGACAAGCCAGTCTATTTCCCAGTCAAATGACCAGAAACCAGTACATGGTAGTTCTGTCTTTATGGCTCAGCACAGTGGCCTGACTCCTCTCAAGCCCTATAAAGGTAGACCTCATTTTGGGTCTAAGCTTCCATCCAATACAAGTACTCTCCATACACCAAGTTCCAGTTTTGGAGTGCAGTCTGCTAGCCAAATACCAGTACAAGCTATCTACCAGTCTGGGCTCCAACCTGCTCTACAACTGCCAGTACAAGCCAGCTACCAATCAGAGGTCCAGTCTGCTTCCCAAAAGCCAGGAAAATCCAACTACCTGTCTGTGCCCAAAAATTGTTTTCCAACTGTTCAAGCAAGCTATCAATCTGTGGCTCTTTCCACTGTACCACAACGAATACAGGCAGGCTACCAATCAGAGGCCCTGCCAGGATCTATCCACTACCAGTTTGTGGCTGAGACGAGTGTCCAACAGCCAGCAAAGGTCAGCTTTTCTGTTGCACCACCTGCTTTCCAGCCAGCACAACCCAGCTACCAGTGGGTGACACAGCTAGGTCCCTAACAGCCAGCAGATGTTAGTTTATCTGTTATTTATACTTCCTGCTTTGCTACTGTTCGGACGTCTTTTGCTACTGCTCCGCTCTCTGCACTCTTGCTTTTATATTTTATACTCTAATTTTAACCTGAGCCTATCAGCACAGTGCTCAAACAACACAGCTTGAAGATCAACATAGAATCTACAAACTTTCTGGAATACAACTTTACCAACAAGTGGGAAACTATCGTCTAAACAATCCTCTCGCTACCAGCTGCTTACATTCCAGAGACGGGAAAACACGGCTGTGAAAATGCCTCTGGATCGGAATAATTCAGGATCTCTCTGCTGCACTCACTGCCACAGACTTCTACAAAAGATTGCAGTTCTTGAAACAAAGTTACTTGCGACCCGACCAGAACTGCCGGATCACAAAAGATCGCTTCACTGTGGACCGTCACAGCATAGAGCCGGTGAGTCCCGTAAATCTACTCCAGCTACTGTTTTAAGCCCAGAAAAACAGAGTGAAACTGTTGAAAATGAGATTGATAACCGATGGAATAAACAAGGTGCGAGACCAAAGGGTACTCGAGGAGTCAGATCATACGCTGCAGCATTAGCGTCCTCCACCCCAAATACAGCTCGGACTCAAATACAGCTTCAGAACAGATATGAAGTTTTGAGTAATATGGGTGAAAAATCCCCAAATGCAGTCAGACAGAGATCGTATGATTCAGCAGCTAATTCTTCACGGAGCAGAGGCTCAATGCCGACCAGACAGCAGCTTTCTGCACCGATCGCACCTGAGATAAGAACACTAGTGGTAGGAGATTCAATAATCAGGAATTTCAGGAGCAGAGCTACAATGACTTACTGCTTCCCTCATGCAACAGTTTCTGATGTAAACAAAGAACTTGAAGAAATTCTGAAGAAGGACAAGACTGCAAAACGGATCATCATCCATGTGGGGAAGAATGATATTCGAAAGGAGCAGTCAGAACTGCTCAAGAAAGATTTCTGTCAACTCTTGAAAACAGTCGAAAGATTGAAAATTCAGCCGTTCATCAGTGGACCACTCCCTGCAAGAGGGACAAATATGTTTTCACGACTTCTTGGCCTAAATGTATGGCTGCAGAAAACATGCAACAGGAAAGGACTGAATTACATCGACAACTTCAATCTCTTCTGCAACCAAAGACAACTATTTACATCAGACGGCCTTCATCCAAATAAGCTTGGTTCAAAGGTGTTAAAGGACAATATCTATTTCTCCCTTCATCATCCATCGGCTATGTGTGCCACTGAACTCAACCCAAATGGCACACACACACCTAGCAGATGTCAGGATGACCACAGAACTTCAAATCAGCTCCTGAGTGGACTTGGGGCTGATGCATTACACAAGAACAGTGATAACGCCATGCAGCCAAAACAACCACTGTTGATAGAGACACTGCCGCCTGCGCCCTGCACACTGAGCCCAACACACACTGACTGTGATCCATCAGAACAGCAGCAAATCTCAGTGTTCAACAATGATCCTCAGGAAAATATATTTCCAGACTCTCCAGACCCACAACCTCTGCCACCTCTGTCACCAGACACGCTCTCATTGTCACCTTGCTCGCCTCACTTGGACTTTTTTAAAAAGATGGAGGAACTGGTGTTTGCTGGAACTAAACTTTCACACTCCTTTGCCGCAAGCCCCCAGTTATCACCCAAAAAGCGACGTGCTCCACAACCACCCTCCGGAAGAACCCTCTGATCACACCACCAGGGCTCAAACAGCGCCCTATCTTCAGCTGGTGAACACAACAGCTGTCGGTGATGTATGTCGGGTGCCTGCTTAGATAACAGTATCTTTATCAGATGTTTACAGAACAAGCAGGAACCCTGTGTGCTCTACGCAGATATGTGTTTTATTACAAGACAGAAAACCAAAGGCCTCTTCAAGCCATATAGCAAATCATTCAAATCTGGTGTCAATTAAATGTAGATCTGAGACTACTGTAGGGAAAGCAGCTAAAACCTTTAAGTTAGCACTTTTAAACATCCGATCACTTAACAAAAGTCACTTTTAGTCAATGATTTTATCAGCACAAATTGCCTTGATTTTATGCTTTTAAATGAAACTTGGCTCGATGACAGTTGTAGCGCAGCAGTCCTAAATGAAGCAGCTCCTTTAAACTTTGATTATTTGAGTGTTTGCAGAGCTAATAGGAGAGGTGGAGGCATCGCTGCCCTGTTTAAAGATGTTTATGAGTGTAAACAAGTGTCATTTGGTGATTATTTGTCCTTTGAATATCTGAGTATAGCACAGGGTGCTCTACGCATTTTACTGATCATTATCTACAGACCTCCAAAATATTCTCCAACTTTTATTGATGATTTTACAGAGCTGTTATCAATAGTAACCTCTGAATTTGACTGTTTTACTATTCCTGGGGATTTTAATATTCACGTTGATAATCCAGAAGTCAATGCTACAAAAGAACTTATGACTGTTTTTAACACTTTTGATCTGACTCAGCATGTTCAAGGACCCACACACAATCGTGGACACACTCTTGATCTATTTATAACTAAGGGTTTACACATTTCATCGACTGTTGTTAAGGATGTGGCACTATCTGATCATTTTTGTATTTTCTTTGATCTATTGATCACTCCAGCCATTAAAGACAGATCTGTCCCTGTCAGAAAGAGATGCATAAATGAGAATACTAGTGAGCAGTTTATGAAGGCCATATCACTAACACCAAGCATATCTGCAGACTCTGTCGACTCTCTCCTTGATTTGTTTAACTCTAAAGTTGCAGAACAATGCAGAAAAGCTGAGCGTATGTAGTGGAAGATGAAACTATTAGTCCATTACAATATCTATAAAGACAGTCTTCATGCTTTTAATGTGGAACTAAACACTGCTAGGCAGACTTTCTTTTCAAGCCTTATAAACAGCAATATAGATCACACCCGTACCCTCTTTGCAACGATAGAGAGACTCACATCCCCCCCCCCAGTAGGATTCCTAGTGAACTACTTTCTGAAAGCAAATGCAATGAGTTTGCTCAGAAAGGCAATCAGCTCATCCAATCAGCCAAGTTGTGTCGACGTCAGACAAGCTCAACCTCAACTTCAGAAATCAGACATTATGTCTGATTTCATGGAAATTGATGGTAAAATCTTAGGAGAGATTATGCAAATTATGAGAACATCAACCTGCAATCTTGACACGCTCCCCACATCATTCTTTAAAACTGTGTTTAACTGTCTAGAAATGGATCTTCTGAAAGTGGTGAATGCTTCACTTCTCTCAGGGATTTTTCCAAACTCACTTAAAACTGCAATAGTTAACCCACTCTTGAAAAAGAGTAACCTGGATAACACTCTACTGAGCAATTACAGGCCAATCTCAAATCTCCCTTTCATTGGCAAAATCATTGAAAAAGTTGTTTTTAACCAGATTAACAGGTTCTTAAGCTGGAAGGGGTGTTTAGACAATTTTCAATCTGGTTTCAGAGCACATTACAGTACAGAGAGCACCCTTATAAAGCCAATCAATGATATACGCCTAAATACAGATTCAGGCAAATTAACAGTGCTGGTATTGCTCGATATCAGTGCTGCATTCGACACTGTCGATCACAGCATACTTCTAAATAGGCTGGAAAACTGGGTTGGGCTGTCTGGAACGGTCCTCAAATGGTTCGGATCGTACCTTGAAGGGAGAGGTTACTATGTCAGTATAGGTGACCATAGGTCGAGGTGGACACCCATGACATGTGGAGTCCCACAAGGCTCAATTCTGTCACCTCTCCTGTTCAACCTTTATATGCTCCCTCTGAGCCAAATAATGAGAAAGAACCAAATCTCCTACCACAGCTATGCTGATGACACTCAGATCTACATAGCCTTACTGCCTAATGACAACAGCTCCATTGACACCCTCTGCCAATGCATTGATGAAATTAACAATTGGATGTGCCAAAACTTCCTTCAGTTAAACAAAGAGAAAACTGAAGTCATTACATTTGGGAACAGAGATGAGGTTCTCAAGGTGAATGCGTACCTCGGCTCTAAGGCTCATACAACAAAAAATAAGGTCAAGAATCTTGGTGTGACTCTGGAGTCAGATCTCAGTTTCAACAGTCAAAGCAGTAACAAATGTCAAAGCAGTAACTAAATCAGCATAATATCATCTCAAAAACATTGCAAGAATTAGATGTTTTGTTTCCAGTGAAGACTTAGAGAAACTTGTTCATGCTTTTATCAGCAGCAGGGTGGATTACTGTAATGGACTCCTCACTGGCCTTCCCAAAAAGACAGTCAGACAGTTGCAGCTCATCCAGAATGCTGCGGCCAGGATTCTGACCAGAACCAGGAAATCAGAGCACATCACACCTGTCCTCAGGTCTTTACACTGGCTCCCAGTTACATTCAGAATAGATTTTAAAGTATTATTAATTGTCTATAAATGACTAAATGGCCTAGGACCTCAATACATTACAGATATGCTGACTGAATACAAACCTAACAGATCACTCAGATCATTAGGATCATAAAAACTCCAAGAGTTCAGTCAAAGCAGGGTGAATCTGCTTTCAGCTATTATGCCCCCCGCTGCTGGAATCAGCTTCCAGAAATGATCAGATGTGCTCCAACATTAGGCTGTTATGATACACAAGAAGACCCAGATGCGAGAGTAAAGTAAAAGGAGTTTAATGTTAGAATGCAATACAACAAGGCTCAATAAATCAGAGTTCGTGAATGAGGCAATGGAATAAGCCAGTGGTACTTCTCAAGGAGACGATGCAATAAGCCAGTGGTACTTCTCAAGGAGACGATTCAGTTAACAGCTGCAGGAAACTTCAGACAGCACAGCAGGCAGCAACAGACACAGACGAAGCTCATAGGTGATCACATGGAGAACAGCTCAGGAAGCAGACAATAGCCACCGAGATAACATCCACAAGGATTGTGGATTACCACCAGCATGTACACGAACGGAGCCTGGATACACAAACACAAGTTGGAACAACGGACTGACAAAGAAATGACAAAGACACTGGGTATAAGTAGCCGAGATAACAAGCCACAGCTGCTGATGCTAATGAACCGGCTGAGCGATTCCCTTCACGTGACCGCACAGCTGATGAGGTAAGCACCAGACAGCCAGGCTACTACACCCAAACAAACACACTCGCACTAACCAGGTAGACACACCCACAAGCATACGCACACAGACACACAGAAAGGAACATACAGATCCGTGAACCGTGACATAGGCACATTCAAATCAAGACTGAAAACACATCTGTTTAGCTGTGCCTTTACTGAATGACCACTGTGCTACGTCCGACAGATCGCACTATTATGTCTTTCTTTTCTTTTCATTCTTTTATAACTTGTCTTAACTGATTTTAATCTGTTTTTATCTATTTTTTATTATTTGTTTTTATTTTCTTATACTTCAATTTTATTCCTGTTTATGTAAAGCACTTTGAATTGCCACTGTGTATGAAATGTGCTATATAAATAAACTTGCCTTGCCTTGTAGCCCAACCGATCAGTCAGCGAGCAAGACAATCCACCTATGAGTATGTTGTCGAGGAGAGTGGGCAACCCCTTTTCAAGCCAGTGCAGTCTCATGGGGTTCACCAGATTGGCTCCAAGTTTTATTCATGCCAAGATTTACCTCAGCACGGTTACCAGTAGAGGCTTCAGTATCCACTTAAAACCAGTCCTCCAGCCATAACTTTGCACACCAAGCCTCTTGTACAGCCTATTGACCAGGTGCCTGTGAAGCCTAATCATCCCAAACCCTTTACATCTACTCTCCAATCCATTTTAACACCCGCTCACGTGCTATCTCGCCAGCATTCTCTGTCTCAGCCCATCTACACCCCCCCAGCTTTGCAAGTGGAACCCATGTACCAGCCCCTGGTACAATCAACTTCAGAGACCACCTCTCTTGCTGAACGGGTATCTCCTGTTCCAGGGCAGTTTGTCTCCCAGCCTTAAATGCTGCCCAGTAGTCACTCTCTCACTCAGTCCAGCTCCTCTTCCTCAGGCATGCCAGTGCAGTCCAGTTACCAGCCTCTGGTACTATCAAGTTATGAGACTGTCTTACATCCTGCACTTCAGACCTCTTCAGTGCTTGTGCCATCAAGTTACCAAGCAATGAGCAGTTCAGAAGACTCAAACCATGAGTCTGTGTTTCAGTCAGTTCAACCTGAAGTTGTGTATCCACTACACGTGGATTATCAGTCTGTCACTGGTCAAAATGCTCCTGGACCTGCTCAAAACAGTAGGCATTCATCCCATAAGTTGTTCAGGCCGGTTCAAGTGAAGTCCTAGATGCTTGTTTTCTGATGCCTGAGTCATGTTTGTTTTTCTGACATCAATAAAAGATTTAAAAATCTAAGTATGTGTGTGGACCTCAATTTTATAACTTTCATTTTATTAGGGACTGAGCACCAGAACGGTGCGTAGGCCCTATTGGAATTGCTCTGTTTCTTCTTCTTCTTCTCTGGAATGAATTGGCTTTTTGGGGGTCTAAACATGCCCGAAAACTCACGGAACTTTGCACATGCCTCAGAAGTGGCGAAGTGGGCGTGGCAAAATGACCTAGAAAACCTAGAAAAATTTGACGGACTAGCCCCCGAGCCAGGAATCAAGCACACGCACGAAAATTGGCACACACGTCAAATATGCCAGTCCCTACAAAAAAGTCTCTTGGAGCGAAATCTCAAACCCAACAGAAAGTCAGATTTTTTTAAACTTCCTTTGGCGAAGAAGTGGCGTTTTTGCCATTTCCAGGTGTTGTATTTTAATGAACTCCTCCTAGGGATTTAATCAGATCAACACCAAAATTGGGTTTTATCTAGAGTATCTATCTAGAGTTTTCATCGATGGGCGTGGCTGTGGGGGTCTCTCAAACTTTGACCATTCGCCACAAAACAGGAAGTTGTTATGCATTGTCAGGCATGCATTGTCCGATCAGCCTCAACTCACACGTATGATAACAGTCCTGACCTGAACACGTTTACATGCCAATATCCAGATACAGATATAGCGCCACCTGCTGGCAACAGGAAGTGACTTGTTTTACAGCAAAACAAACTCCTACCACAAATTTTACCGTATCACCACCAAAAATTCATGAAGGCATCTACATACCAATACTGACTCACAGTATAGCGCCACCTGCTGACAGAAGGAAGTTTGGCTTATAACTCAGCTGCACAATCTCTGATCTGCCTGAAACTTCACATGTTGGATAAGATTCCTCTCCTGAAGACATCTACATACCTATATTGAGTCACAGTATAGCGCCACCTGCTGACGGAAGGATGTTTGGCTTATGCCTCAGCTGCACAATCTCTAATCGACCTGAAACTTCACATGGTTGATAAAATTCCTCTCCTGAGGACATCTACATGCCTATATTGAGTCAGTCATAGCGCCACCTACTGACAGAAGCAAGTTTGGCTTATAACTCAGCTGCACAATGTCCGGTCGGCCTGAAAATTCACAGGGTTGATGAGATTCCTCTCCTAAAGACATCTACATGCCAATACTAAGTCACAGTATAGCACCACCTGCTGACGAAAGGAAGTTTGGCTTATAACTCAGCCACACAATGTCCGACCCACCTGAATGACCCATTCCTCTCCTGAAGACATCCACGTGCCAATAGGTAGTCACAGTCATAGCGCCACCGGCTGACAGGAGGAAGTTTGGCATAAATCTGTGGTTTTCACTTGTTTTTTAGATGTATCGGCTTAAATTAATATTCTGCTGTTCACTGTCGTGGTGGGGCCATCGGGCGGCGGTGAGCCGGTGGTGCGAGGTCCCTTTCATCGCTGCTTGCAGCTTTCATTGACTGTTGCATCTGCAATAATAATAATAATAATAATTGATATTATTATTTTTATATATTTATCATTTTTTAAAATGGCTCCTAATTAGGGCTGTAATGGATCACTGTTGGTCCGTATGGATATAACCCACAGTTATGCATGTGACCCATGGATTTAAGTTTTTTTTTTTTTTTTGGTAGGTGACTCTTGTGACACGGCACTTTTCTCCCCATAGAAGTACAGATACTCATATTTAAAACAATTCTGGTAAAAGGAAAGTACTGACTACACTTTAGTACAAAATTATTTTAGGCTATACATTTACTTGTACTAATTTACTTTCTCTGTGGTAAAATCAGAGGTGTAGATTTGGCATGGATGGTAGGGATGTGTTACCACCAATATCAACCAAATAATGAAATGTCCCGACCAATAATTTAATTCACTTAAAATCCTGTTGTCAATACTAACCTAGACATGCAGGAATGGTTAAGTCATGTTCTCTACTTGAGTCTTGCTGCCCCAAAACACACATAAACTTTGTGATTGGCTGTGCCTTTTCCTGCTGTAATGTGAGAGGCTGTAGGTATGTTTAGATACAAGCAGCACCATTACTTTGTGGGAATTTTCCTGTGCGAGCATAAAGGTGTGTGAGGTGAGTGACATGCAAGTGGGGATGGCAACAAAAAGGTGGACATAAGGAGCTTATAAAAAAAAAAAAAAACTAAAACACATAAATTCATATTGAATGAGTTCATTATAATCAGTGGTGGAAAGAGTACTGAAAAATCATACTTAAGTAATAGTACCATTACTTGCCTAAATGTAGTGCAAGTAGAGTAAAAGTATCTGTTGTCAATATTACTCAAAGTATGAGTAAAAGGTTTTCCCAGAGATGGGTTTAGGCTGGAAGGGCATCCGCTGCCTAAAACAAAGTGGGGTTTATTTATAAACTAAATTTTGAGAGGATCACGTGCTTATGATTGAACACAGCTGGTACCTCATCAGCTCAGCATAATGCACCAATCAGACGAATCATGACTCACTATAAATTACCAAAGCTTTCCACTCCAGTCATCTTCGTCTTGAAGAATCCCCCCTTCCACTCCAACTCCTCCCCTTCTTCGATAGGGCGGCACGGTGGCTCAGTGGTTAGCACTGTTGCCTCACAGCAAGAACGCCACTGGTTCAGCCTCTCTCAGAGCTAGTCGGCGTTTCTGTGTGGAGTTTGCATGTTCTCCCCGTGTTCGCGTGGGTTTTCCCCGGGTCCTCCGGTTTCCTCCCACCGTCCAAAAACATACAAAGTAAATCAACTACTCTTAAATGGCCTCCTAAGGCATTCCAGTCAGACATATTTCAGCACGTTCACAAGCGGGGGGGAGTTCTCGAGACTCACCTGAGCTCAAACTCTCCTCTCACCCTTTAAACGGGAGGGAGCCCCGGGCTCAAGGATATTCTGAGCTCAGGGCTCTCTCCCGGGACAGCATGCCAAATACGCTTTATTATCAATCATCAGCTAAGTGTGAACTCTTGAAATGCTGGATAAGTTGGCAGTTCATTCCGCTGTGGCGACCCCGGATTAATAAAGGGACTAAGCCAAAAAAAAAAAATTGAATGAATGAATGGATGATTAAAAAGTAGCCCTTTCAAAAGTACTTAAGAGAAGTGAGTATTACGCTCTAAAAAGCTGATGCTTTTACATGTCATTTGTGGATGTGTGCAAACGTAACATTCTGTAGTGAGCGCATTTAGTTATTGCCCAGCAGGCACACAACGTCATAAGGCGTAATATTGGTTAGATTTAGGTTGTGATGTCAGAAGACCAAAATCCAACGTCATATTGATGTTAACATCTGATAGACAGCATAGTGGTCACGCCCACACAACATCAAAAAATAAAGTAGTGACTGCAGGTTAAGGGAGTAGTGGAGTAAAAGTACCGATACTGCACTAAAATGTAATCAAGGGAAAGTAAGAGTACACATTTATAAAACAACTTAGTAAATTACAATTGCTGAGAAAAACTACTCACACAGTAATTTGAGTATTTGTAATTTTTTACTTTACACCACTGATTATAATAATGTTAATGCTAGTGTCTCTCCCCCCAGAGTTAGGGCTAACAGTGTCCTTTATTTAATGTTTGTCAATAAAATTTGAAGTCTCCACTGCATGGAAATGTTAAACTGCTCGATTTGACTGAGGCAGCAGCTCTAAAAATGAAACAAAGTGCTATCCAGCTGACTATTCTGATTTGATGTTCAATAAAGGACATAAGTAAAACAACGAGCAGTGTGACAGGTGTGATAATAGAGGTATGATGATATGATAATTCATGTATATAAATTGGCTTAAATCAATATACTTGTGAATCAGGTGATTTCATAACTTTAGGTGTACATTAATAGAATTCATAGGTCACCAACAATGTCAAGAGCAAACGCCCTTGGGTAACATCATGTATACAAAATAACTTACATTTCTCATTTTTTTGTAAAAATTTTGTTGCCAGCTTTCAGCTGCAAAGTAGCCAAGCAACATTGTTCTTCGATATTGTCCAACAACACTGCTCAAAAAATTGCCCTGTGTATCGTCACCTCGACACAAAACTAAACTATACAGTGGTTAAGAACAACAGCTGCCATACTAAAACTTAATTTGTAAAGGTAATTCATAATTCTGTAGGCCAATATTTTATAATAAATGTCTTACATGTAACACTTCATTTTGTCCAAAACATATTTCAGTTTTTTTTTAATAGAATAAAAAAACATTGTATTTGACTACAAGTAAATTTTTGCATTATGCTAAAGCTGCTTCATTTTCTTCAAACAGCAACACTCTTGCAGCACATATGATTTCATGTTCTTTTGTTTGGTTTTGTTTGTTTTCAGACAATTGGGTATACTTTATTTCACAGATAAAGTTATTGATGTAGTTAATACATTTTTGCGTCATCGTTTTTTTCACAGGATAAATTCCTGATCCTTTGCATTATAATTTCATTCATAAATCACTCAGTATAAATACTTTTGATGTTCTAAAATATGTATCTAACAAACACATTTAAATGGGGCATCATGGTGGCACAGTGGGTTGCACAATCGTCTCTGAGCAAGAAGGTTGCTGGTTGGAGCCCTGGCTGGGTCAGCTGGCATTTCTGTGTGAAGTTTGCATGCTGCGTGTTTTTTCTCCGGGTGCTGCGGTTTCCCCCACAGTCCAAAGACATGTGGTATGTGAATTAAATAAGATAAATTGGCCGTAGTGTATGTGTGTGTTTCCCAGTTCTGGATTGTGGCTGGAAGGGCACCCGCTGCAAAAAACATACGCTGGTTAAGTTGCCTGTGGTAACCCTTATTAACTTTGGCTTTTGCTTACTACCCAAGTGCAGACTGTCCCCCATTTCAACAGTCAGCAACCAGCAATTTCTGGAACCATGGCCCAGTCTAGCCCTCTGCAGTTGTCCAAGTTCAGTGGACTTCCACAGCCTAGTACCCAGTCTGTTGTGCATGTGGGTAGAAAGCCACATAAGCCTCTGCGAGATAAACCCCACCAATCTGGTTCCAATGTTGTTTTAGGTTCCAGGCCAGTTCAAAATAAACTATTTAACACTTTGAAACCTCTTAAACCAAAAGAGGTGTCCGCATTACATCCTAGCTTATCAATATTAGAGTATGGCAGCGTACCAAGCAGCCTAGCGGTGGCTAGCTATGAACTTGTCAGCCAGTCCAATGGCCAACCTGTAAATCAACCGAGTGGTGTGCAGCCTCCACATGTTGACCTCTCTGTGGTCCAGCCCAGCGGTCAACTTATTCAACAGACAGTTAACCCCTCCGTTGCCCAGCTAGTTCAGACAAGCCAATCTATTTCCCAGTCAAATGACCAGCAACCAGTACAAGGTAGTTTTGTCTTTACGGCTCAGCCCAGTGCCCTTACTTCTCTCAAGCCCCATAAAGGTAGACCTCAGTTTGGGTCCAAGCTTCCATCCAGTACAAGTACTCTCCTTACACCAAGTTCTAGTCTTGTAGTGCAGTCCACTGGTCAAATGCCAGTACAAACCAGCTACCTATCAGAGGCTCAGTCTGGTTACCAAAGGCCAGGACAAACCGGCTACATGTCTGTGCCCCAAATAATTGTCCAACCAGCACAGTCTGTAGCCCAACCAACGGTCCAACAAGCAGCACAAGCCAGCTATCAATTGGTGTCTCTTTCCAATGGTCAGCAACTGGTACATGCTGGATACCAATCAGAGGCCCAGCCAGGACCTATCAGCTACCCGTTTGTGGCTGAGCCCAGTATCCAACAGCCAGCACATGTCAGCGTCTCTGTAGCCCAGCCGATCAGCCAGCAAGCAGGGCAATCCACTTATGAGTATGTTGAGCAGAGTGGGCAACCCCCCTTTCAATCCTGTGCAGTCTCATGGGGTTCACCAGATTGGCTCCAAGCTTTATTCATGTCAAGCTTTACCTCAGCACGGTTACCAGTGGCGGTTCCAGTCTCAACCTAGAAACCGTCTTCCAGTCATAACTCTGCCCACCAAGCCTGTTGTGGAGTCCAGCAACCAGGCACCTGTGAAGCTGAACCATCCAAGACCCCTCGCATCTACTCTCCAATCCATTTTAACGCCTGCTCAAGTGCTTTCCATCCAGCAGTCTCTATCTCGGCCCAGCTACACTCCCCAAGCTTTACAAGTGGAACCCATTTACCAGCCCCTGGTAGAATCAAGTTCAGAAACCGTTTCTCTTGCTGAACACCAGATTAATCCTGTTCTAGGGCAGTTTGTTTCTCAGCCTCAAATGCTGCCCAGTAGTCATTCTCCCACTCAGTCACGCTCCTCTTCCTCTGGCATGCTAGTGCAGTCTGGCTACCAGCCTCTTGTACTAACAAGTTATGAGACTGTCTTGCAGCCTGCACTTCAGATCACCTCAGTGCTTGTGCCATCAAGTTACCAGTCTACCAGTTCCCAAACACTGAGCAGTCCATTAGCTTCAGACCATGAGTCTGTGTTTGTAGTTCAACCTGAACTTGTAATTCCACAACAGGTGGATTATCAGTCTGTTACAGGTCAAAATGCTCCTGGACCTATTCAAAACAATAGGCATTCATTCCAGAAGTTGAGGCTGTTGCAACAAATGAGGTCCTAAATACTTTTCTGGTTCTTTTGTCACGTTTATCTCCTGATGTCAATAAAATATGATTTAAATATCTGTTTGTGTGGACCTCAGTTTCATAATTTAGCTTTTTTTTTATTTAATTTTTTTTTTTTATTTACTGTTGCATCTGCAATAAAAATATTAAAGGGGTTAAACTATAAACCTGTTCACCAGAACAGAAAAACATTGTGAAAAGTTACTTTCTGTTAAATGGGGTTTTTGTTTTTGTTTTTTCCCTTCCTTGGGAGGGAACAAAACCACAGGGGCTGATATCAGCAGATTGGTTGTTTATGTCTCAGTACACCTCAGCTGATGTGTAACATTGGCTGTTTGAAACCACATACCCTAAGTAGTGTGTGTGTGTATATATGGGAGTTCAGATACAAAAACCTCTAAGTGCCATCTGAAATTTTCTTCAAAATTAGCATTTTTCTCAGCCTCCATTTTTGTACTTATTTCACTTTAAAGGCAATGTAAAGAACCTTTTTTTTTTTTTTTTTTTTTTTTTGGGTCAAATAAGTGGATTTACGGAACGTACACACTGGAGCTTTTGAGAAAAAATGGGATTTAAAGGTTTTTGCATCTGATCTCTTCATATATATATATATATATATATATATATATATATATATA
>CAIGQQ010028139.1:64741-87863 GCA_903798035.1 Danio albolineatus
ATATATATATATATATATATATATACCAGAAGATATGGAGAATTCTTGTAATATTTGATTATAATGGGATCAATAGTATGGTGTTACTGTTGGCCATCCAAGAGTTATGTTGATCTTTGTGTACATTAGAGCTTTAGCCTGCTTATTTTACATGACCAAAATTTTAAGCGGGGTATTAACATTTTAATTTATTCAATACCTTAAAATATATTTTTAATATCAGTAGTGAACGACATCTATATAAATCAAACAAATCATATATACATGAAACAAAATACTAAATAAAATTAGTTTTTTTATTCCACAGCTATGCATTAATAGTCACTAGACAAATGTAGTCCATGTGAGTACATCTTAATTTTTAGTCAAAATATGAAATAATGTATACATTATTTTTTTTTTTTCATTTATTGACCATAAAATGAAACATTAATATATGATTAATAGAATGAATAAAAATAATCATGAAAAATAAGTCAACAACACATGAAACAGCTTTATTCAAACTTGTTCTAACAGTCTCCACACAGCTGGGCCGGCTCTGCAGCTGATCAGCAGGTCTTCATCTGTGTTTGCCATCATGATCAGCAGCAGCAGCATCATCATCACTGCTGCAGTTAGACTAAAACGGGGTTAAGACATGAAGATGAAGGGACTACAGCAACTGTCTGTCAGGGTCTTGTCCACAGCACTACAGCATCTCCAACATTATCTCCAGCACACCGCTGCACTTCTTCATCCTCAATGCACAGGGCACCAGTCTGGGGACATTTCAGATCCTGTCATTTTAAAAGCACAATGTCATTTTGTGTTCAAAAGTAAATAAATAAAAATATATTCCTCATTTTATCACACATACAACTGAACAGATAAAATAAATGAATAATGGTTTGATTAGATTTATTAATTTTACATGTACCTAATGTAAACAGTGTTGACAACAGTGAATTCTACATCAGCACAAACACATCGCTCACTCAGGTGTCTGTTTAATGTTGTAATTTGCTGCCCTGCAACACATATATTTGTCAGACATTTAATAATCGTGGGGGCGCCACAGTGGCGTAGTGAGTAGCACGTTCTCTCACAGCAAGAATGTCGCTGGTTTGATCCTCGGCTGGGTCAGTTGGCATTTCTGTGTGGAGTTTGCATGTTCTCCCTGTGGTTGCGTGGGTTTCCTCCGGGTGCTCTGGATTCTCCCACAAAGTCCAAAGATATGTGGTACAGGTAAATTGGGTAAGCTAAATTGTCTGTAGTGTATGTGTGTGAATGAGAATGTATGGATGTTTCCCAGAGATGGGTTGCGGCTGAAAGGGCATCCGCTGTGTAAAACAAATGCTGGATAAGTTGGCGGATCACTCCGCTGTGGCGACCCCGGATTAATAAAGGGACTAAACCAACAAGAAAATGAATGAATGAATGAATGAATGAATAATCGTCTTTTTGTTTATGTAAATTCACCTTAGAAGTGTTGTAAGGTATTTGTGTTTTAACTACAGCAGTTCGAACTGTAGTTCTGCCGAACTGTACATTCTAGTCAAACCATCCTTCTGCAATCTTATACCAAAAACGGAAATAAAGGCAGTATTAATAGCTTTAAATGTGGGAGAGCGACGCTATTATGTGATTATATTGTATTGCAATATGGAACGATTAAAGTTGATGTTAAATCAAAAGTAATTGACAAATACTGAACAATGAGATGATTTAATGACAATAATTCTCTATGGTTACAACTGAATTAGTTACAAATAACTGTACAAACAATAAAACATGAAATGAAAAAAACATATGATAACAATTTTACCCAGCTTAAATGTAAATTAAAGTTACCAAAGAGAGAGAGAGAGGGGGGAGGGAGAGAGATAGAGAGAGAGTTGGGAGAGAGCCAGAGCAGGAGAAGAAAAGAAGCCAGAGCCAAGTTTACCACCTCCTTTGTACCTTTCTTGACCATGTGACCAGTACTGAGACATTCAAACTGACCAATCAACATGTGAATACATCATGAAACCCCGTCAATCCACACAGCAGGCCCTGATCTCATCAGGAATTTGTGTGAGCCTTCTTTGGTGAAAAATACTAGTTCTGCCATATAAACAAATGTGTATAATAATTTTCATCCTTACAGTGTAATGTTATGTGCTTCCTGAAGTTCCCACATAATTATATTTTAGAGCAAAATAAAACAAACATAACGTTACTATAAAGCATCTTTACACTGTCAGCAACTCTACAGTTCACTGTGCACTACCGTTAGTGCAACAAATGCGATTTAACTTCCAATAACACATTTCAAAACATCGGTGTCCCGTTTTTCCTCAATATTATGACATATAATCTTCTCCTACTACTCCTCCGTGCCGAATGCTTTCCCATGGCCTCTTGGCATAGATAAGTAACCCGAATACTCCCGAATCTGGGCAGAAGCAGTAGAGCATCCAGGGATTTCTTGCTTACACTTTTAAGTTTCAAACGTACTTCTATCTTCACGTACTGTTTTCTCCTATTATGTTGTAAGTGAGTATGCACATATTTAGGCAAATTAAGTATACTTATGGCTGAATCTCACAAGAATTAAGGTAACTCTCGCCTACTGTTTTTTGGACATTGGGATTCAATCATACTCAATCGCTCGCCTACAGCTTTTTCCATACCTAATAATAGGGAAGTACGCAGATTGGAATGCAGCCATGGTTTCATATACTCTCATGTTCGTCAAAAGGCAGGTTGAAGCAAATGCAGCGATGAACATTATAGCCAATCACAGACATTTTTGTTGAGTGTGACAGCACAACAGCCAATCAGCCCATGGCTGCGTTCGAAACCGCGTACTTCCATCCTATTAGGCATGGAAAAAGCAGTAGGCGAGTGTTTGAGTATGTTTGAATCCCCGATGTTCACAAAAGAGTAGGCGAGAATTACCTCAATCCTCGCGAGATTCGGCCGTACGTATACTTAATTTGCCTTGATATGTGCATACTCACCCACAACATAATAGGAGAAAACAGTACGTGAAGAAAGAAGTACGTTTGAAACTTCGGTAATCATAAAAGTGTAGGCGAGAAATCCCCGGATGCCCTACTGCTTCTGCCCAGACTCCGGAGTATTCTCAGATGGTTACTTACCTATCCCAGGAGGCCATGGGAAAGCAATTCGGCACGAAGAAGAAGAAGGGAGAGACGAAAATTACGTCATAATATTGAGGATAAACGGGACGCGGATGCTTAGAAATGTAAGTTATTGGAAAGCATAAAGACGCTTCCCTTAGTTAAATGGCATTTGCTCAGCTAACGGTAGTGTACAGTGAACTGTAGAGTTGCTGACAGTATAAAGACGCTTTATAATAGCGCTATAATGTTTATAATAGCGTTAAAATGTGTGTTTTATTTTGCGCTAAAACATCATCATGTGGGAACTTCAGTGAGCACGTAACATTACGCTTTAAAGGTGAATTTATATAAACAAAAACCCATTATTAAATGTCTGCCATAAATATATGAGAAGTGTTGCAGATTTACAACATTAAACACACCTGAGCGAGTGATGTGTTTGTGCTGATGTAGATTATACTGTTGTCGATACTGTTTACATTAGCTAACGTAACATGTAATATTAATAAATCTATATAAAACCATAATTCATTTGTTTTATCTGTTCATTTGTATAGGTGATAAAATTAATTTATTTTTATTTAGTTATTTTTGAACACAAAATGACATTGTGCTGTTAAAATGACTTCTTTATTATGTGTTTTGTGTGATCTGAAATGTCCTTAAACTGGTGGCGTGTGCTTGAGGATGAAGAAGCGGTGTGCTGGAGATGATGTTGGAGATGCCGTAGTGCTGTGGACGAGACCCTGACAGATGTCGCTGTGGTCTCTTCATCTTCAGAATCGGTTTCTCTGGCATGGACAGCCTCATGTCCCAACGCCGTTTTAGCCTGACTGCAGCAGTGACGATGATGATGATGATGGCAAATACAGATGAAGAGCCGCCGATCATCTGCAGAACCGGTCCCGCTGTGTGGAGGATGCAGCAGATGCGGTTCTGTCTCCAATACACGATTGTTAACCAGTTTGAATAAAGCTTTGTTTCATGTGTTGGTGACTTATTTGTCATGGTTACTTCTATTCATTCTTTTAATGTTTCATTTTATGATCAATAAATGAAATAATAATTTGTCAATAATGTAAGCATTATTTCCTATTTTGACGGAAAATTAAGATGTACTCACAATGGCTACATTTCTCTAATGACTGTTAATACATAGCAGTGGCATATAAAACACATTCTGATTTGTATTTTGTGTCATGTATATATAGGATGTGTTTGATATATATAGATTTCCTTCATTATTGAAATTAAAAATCCATATTTTAAGGAAAAGGATGAATCAAAATGTTAATTCCCAGCCTTAAGTTTTGGTCATGTAAAATAAGCAGGTTAAAGCACTACTGTACACAAAGATGAAAATCACTCTTGGATGGCCTACAGTAAGTAACACAACACTGATGCCAATATAATAAAATATTACAATAATTCTCCATATCTTCTGGTATAAATATGATGAGTTCAGATGTTAAAAAAAAAACTTTAAATGTCATCTGTTCAAAAAAATTTGCAAGCACCGGTGTGTATGTTCAGTAAATTCACTTTTATGGCATAAAAATGGTTCTTTGCATTGCCGTTAAAGTGACACAACTACAAAAACATTGGAGGCTGAGAAAAAACTATTTGGTAGAGTTGTACGTTACTGATGCGAGGTGCTTCTGTCCCTGTCATCTTATTTATATTATTATGGGATTGTTATAATTATTATTAATTAAAGAAAAACTTACAATTTATACAGGCTCTGAAAAACATGGATGTATCTTTTACAATTAACAAAAACGACATTATTGTACTGGGTTTCTTGTATTATATGAGATTATATGCACACAAATGCAAAATGAGAATATTTGCGTTGAGTAATCAAAGAAGACAGGAAAACAAGCGAGATTTAAGCAGGTTACTTGTGGATGAAAAATGTTATAAAACAATACAGACAATAAGTTCACGTTAACTTTTGTAAATAAAAATATTAATTTAAATTACGATTCATTAAACCTGCAATTTCTTCAAAGTTGTTGCGCTTGTCAGTCACGTGATAACGTAAACATGGCGGATGACGAACGATCCCATTCATACTCAACGAGATTTGGCTGTTGAGTGCCTACTCTTTTAGTCCTCGTTAAGTAAGTACTCATTCAAATTGAGTACCTACTCATTGAGAATGCGGTTTCGAACGCAGCCCATGACTTGCTCTCTCGTTGGCTGTAGCTCATCATTACATCTGACCTCACATGAAGTCAAGCCTGCCGTGACGTAGCTTCAAAATTTCTTTAAAATCCAGAAGAACGAATTTGCTCTAAAAAACCCCAAAACAAGCAATTTTCACTTTTTAGTGAAATATTTTATTATTATTATTACTATTATTATTAGTATTATAACCTTTTTTTTTACCAGGAAAGACACACTGAGATTAAAAATCTCTTTTTACAAGAGCGTTTTGGCCAAGATTAGGCAGTATACATGTCACATGGGTCTAACAGACAACAAACAAACAATTGACAGTTAACATGAATCACACATTGACAAACAAAATATTCAAAACATCTACAAGCCTGTGCTTCAATTTCTAAATGATTTATACTCTTTTTAAAGCCTTTAGTGAAATCAATTCTTTAAACTGCAACTTTGTTTGTAAATTATTCCATGCAAAAGGTACTGCATATTTAAAAGCCTTTTTTCCCATCTCAGTCCGCACTTTAGAAACAGACAGTAAATAAATATCCTGTGACTGAAGGCCATAGTTAAGGACAGGCTTTTGAAAAATGTAGTCCTGTAGATATGTTGGGAGTAAACCCAGTATAGACTTGTAAACAAGGATATGCTAATGCTTCAGCCTACGTATGAACAAAGCAGAACAACCTACCTTACTATACAGCACACAATGATGAGTAAGGGATTTAAAATTAGTTATACATTTTAGTGCTCCATGGTAAACAGTATCCAAAGCAAGCAGACTCTGAGACGAAGCATGCATATAGAGAACATCAACATAACCCAATATCGACATAAATGTTGCATCAACCAGCTTCTTTTTAGCATCAAAAAAAGGCGGTTCTTAATTCTAAAATAGAAGCCTAAAATCACTTTTCATTTTTCCACCAGTTTCTGAATGTGAGAACTGAAAGAAAAGAGTATCATCAATTAAAATTCCAAGATATTTGTACTGGGACACCAATTCAACCTCTGTGCCATGAGTAGTAGTAATAGAAACTAGCTTTTGCTTAGACTGTTTTGAATTTGAAAATAACACAAGTTTTGTTTTATTGGCATTTAAAACTGTAGTGTTAACTCAATGTTCAAGTACATAAAAATTTGTAGTTGAGAAAGGGCCAGATTGGGTGTAGATGCACATGTCTTTATGACTGTATCATCAGCGTAATAATGAAAAGTTGCATTTTTGATATTTTGATCAATATTATTTATATAGTAAAAAGAAGAGGCCCCAGTACCGAACCCTGTGGAACTCCTTTAGTTACATTCAAAGTACTTGTCACGATTTATGGGTCTGCGTGTTCCTTTTGTGTGTGTGTGGTTGCTCGGCTGACAGCTCTGTGTTTTTATCTTTGCAGCTGGGCAGTCACGTGGTATTGTTGCAACCAGCTGATTCATCAACGCGCTACAGCTGTTGCGCATTAACTCGCTTTATCAGGCCGGTGCTCCTGTTTCTCTCTGTCAGTTCGTTGTTGTTCTTGGCTGTCTGCTCTGTTGCGCTCCGATCACTCCCTTGAGATCAAGTTAATCTCCGATGCTGTGTGTAGTTCGTTGGACTCCTTTTCTTCTCCTGTGTTCAGCCAGTGGATCACAAACTATTTTCTGCCTGTGCTGCTTCAGGCTTGTTCAATCTTGTGTACTCTAATAAACTCTGTTCACTAGCAATTGGGTCCAGTTGTGATTCATGACAGAACGAACTGACCCCAGCATGGACCCAGCGAGTGTGACTGAGATCACAGACTTTTTATCGCCAGGGGGGACAAATGTTGGTCACTGCACAAGCCATTCAAGCACTAGTAACTCAAGTTTCTGAACTCACCACACAGCTACAGAGACTAAAGTCTGACGTCGTTCTGCAAGCACCCGCTGTCACTCCACCTGTGATTTCACCGTCTGTTCAGAGTATCTGAGTTGCTGAACCGTGGCTTCCACCACCGGCTTTTACTCCGGCGAGCTCAAGTTATGCCGCTCGTTTCTCTCTATATCTCCTTACAACTTTCTTCATTTCCCACAGAGGAAAGTAAGGTCGCATTTGTTATAACCTTGCTGTCAGGAAGAGTGTAGGGATGAAAATTTTTATATGCATTTGTTTATATGGCAGAACATGTCTTTTTCACCAAAGATGGCTCACACAAATTCCTGATGAAATCAGGGCCTGCTTTGTGGACTGTGGGGGTTTGATGATGTAGTCACATGTTGATTGGCCAGTTTAAATGTCTCAGTATTCAGGCTTTGGTCACATGGTCAAGAAAGGTACAAAGGAGGTGGTAAGCTTGGGTCTGGTCTTTTTCTTCTCCTGCCCTTCTTGCTTCTCCTGCTTGGGCTCTCTCCCAACGCTCTCTCTATCTCTCTCCCTCCCCCCTCTCTCTCTCTCTCTCTCAGGTAACTTTAATTTACATTTAAGCTGGGTAAAATTATTATCATATGTTTTTATCATTTCATGTTTTATTGTTTATACAGTTATTTGTAACTAATTCAGTTGTAATCATAGAGAAGTTTTGTCATTAAATCATCTCATTTTCAAGTATTTGTCAATTACTTTTGATTTAACATCAACATTTAATGACTCCATATTGCAATACAATATAATCACATAATAGCAATGCTCTCCCACATTTAAAGCTATTAATACTGCCCTTATTTCCGTTTTTGGTATAAGATTGCAGAAGGATGGTTTGACTAGAATGTACAGTTTTTTACCATCATACTGATAACTTTTTAGTCATTCGGCAGAACTACAGTTCGGAACTGCTGTAGTTAAAAAGACCGGCCTTACAAGAGCGGCACTCTGGGGCACCGCCGCGTGGGAACAGAAACAGCCTTGCTGTTCATCGTTTCAGTCCTTTTCCGAGGAGATTAAGAAAGTTTTTGATCGGGCAGCTTCAGGTCGAGAACCAGCGCGCGTGCTCGCTGAACTCCATCAAGAGAATCGCTGATTTTTCGATTGAATTCCACACATTAGCAGCTGAGTGTAAGTGGAATTCAGAGGCGCAATGGGACATGTTTTTACACTGACTCACTGATTACATCAAAGACGAGATATATGCACTGGAGTTGCCCAAGACACTAGACAATCTCCTTGAACTGGCCATTTGAGTGGATAATAGGCTCCGCCGTTCGGAGTGGCTCTGCCTGTACTGTGGAGGGGCGGGACACGTAGTAGTTTCGTGTCCTATTAAAAACAAGAGCCCGTCAGTAGGTAAGAAGTTATTGGTGTGTGAGATCACCGTGGACAAAACCTCTTCTGCTGCCACTCAGTTATCTGTTAAACTGTGCTGGAACTCTGTCACTCATGAATGTCAAGCGCTTCTTGATTCTGGCGCTGAGGGAAACTTTATTGATTCCACACTTACCTACAAATTGAAACTTCCGGTATTTCCTCTCTCGAAACCCATTGCTGTCCACGCCCTCAATGGGCTTTCTCTTCCCTCTTTCACACACTCCACTGGTCCCATAAGACTCATTACATCTGGTAATCATTCTGAATCCATCAAAAAAAATTTTAACAGAGACCACAATCACACCAGTGGTCCTCGGTCACCCTTGGCTAGTATTACACAAGCCCCATATTAATTGGGGTCATAATTCAGTGTTTTCGTTGAGTGAGAGTTGTCATGAGTCTTGTCTTTTGTCTGCTTGTTCTGCTGTGTCTTGTTCTGTGTTGCAGGAGGAACGCATAGACCTGTCAAACGTGCCTAGTGAGTACCTTGACCTGAAGAGAGTGTTCAGTAAGTCTCGAGCAGCTTCGCTACCTCCCCATCGTCCCTGTGACTGTGCCATAGATTTATTGCCAGGTACGTCTCCGCCTAAAGGCAAATTATACTCACTTTCTGTCCCAGAGAGGGAGGCCATGGAGAAATATATTTCTAATTCTCTGGCTGCCAAGATCATCCGCCCCTCTTCTTCACCAGCGGGAGCGGGATTTTTTTTTTGTGAAAAAGAAGGACGGTTCCCTCCGTCCATGCATTGACTATTGAGGGCTGAATAGCATCACGGTGAAGAATACTTATCCTTTGCCGTTGATGTCTTCTGCCTTTGAGCGTATGCAGGGGGCAGCCTTTTTCACAAAATTAGATCTCCATTATGCTTATCATTTGGTTCGCATAAGAGCTGGGGATGAATGGAAAACTGCATTTAACACCAACAGAGGCCATTTTGAATATTGCGTTCTTCCCTTCGGGCTTTCCAACGCCCCTGCAGTTTTCCAGGCACTCGTCAATGATGTGTTGAGAGATATGATAGATCAGTTCATTTATGTCTACCTGGATGACATACTGATTTTTTCCCACTCTCTCTAGGAACATATTCAACACGTCAGGCGAGTGCTTCAGAGGCTTCTAGAGAATGGACTTTATGTCAAGGCGGAGAAATGCATTTATCATGCACAGTCTGTTCCTTTTTTAGGGCATATCGTGTCGGTCGAGGGAATGCGCATGGATCCAGAGAAGACTCAGGCTGTGGTGAATTGGCCAACCCCGGGCTCCCATAAGGCCCTGCAGCGGTTTCTGGGCTTTGCCAATTTTTACGGGCGATTTATCTGCAATTACAGCCAGCTCACTGCACCTCTGATTGCCTTGACCTCCCTCAAGACGCCGTTCAGGTGATCTAGCGCAAGCTGCGTTCACTAAACTGAAGGGCTGCTTCGTTTCAGCCCCCATTCTCATAGCCCCTGATCTGTCTCTGCAGTTTGTGGTGGAGGTCGATGCATCAGAGGTAGGGGTCAGTGCTATCCTGTCTCAGCGTTCTCCCTCGGACGGCAAGATCCACTCGTGCGCGTATTACTCTCATCGTTTATCCTCTGCTGAACAAAATTACGACATTGGTAACCGAGAGTTGTTAGCTGTCAAACTCGCTTAGGAAGAGTGGCGTCATTGGTTAGAAGGGTCGGGGGTCCCTTTTATCGTTTGGACCGATCACAAAAATCTTGAATACATCAAGTCCGCCAAAAGATTAAACTCTAGGCAGGCTTGGTGGGCTTTGATTTTACCTTCTCGTATCGACCAGGGTCTAAAACATCAAGCCCGTCTTTTTGATCTTCCGGAGCGTGCATTGTCACTCGAACCCGTTCGCACAGTCGAAGGTTCACACAGCCTTGGAAGGGGTAACGACCCCCATCGGATGCCCACCGGGCCGGTTGTTTGTGCCAGAGGAGCTTGGTCTGACGTCATACGGTGGGGACACTCTTCCAAAGTGGCTTGTCATCCAGGGTGAGTCGTACGTCATTTGTTATTAAACAGCGATTCTGGTGGCCCGCTATGGCTCGTGATGTACGTAAGTTTGCATTGGCTTGCTCTGTTTGTGCCGTTTCTAAGACTTCCAGTCGCCCTCCCACGGGGCTCCTTCAGCCGCTGTCAGTGCCTTCGAGACCCTGGTCCCATATAGCGCTAGATTTCATCACAGGTCTTCGCCCTCTAACGGCAACACAGACATTTTAACCGTGGTGGACGGATTCTCGAAGGCTACTCATTTCATTCTTCTGCCCAAATTACCCTCAGCCAGAGAGACAGCGGTTGCTGTCATTAATCATATCTTTCGTATTCATGGCCTCCCGACAGATGTGGTTTCTGACAGGGGTCCCCAGTTTGTTTCTAAATTTTGGAAAGAGTTCTGTCATTTATTGGGAGCCACTGTTAGTCTTTCGTCTGGATTTCATCCCCAGAGTAACGGTCAATCTGAGAGAGCCAACCAAGATCTTGAACGAACATTGCGATATTTGGTTTGGTATCCCGCCTCCTGGAGCGAACAACTCCCATAGGTTGAGTACGCGCATAACTCATACCAGTGTCGGCTATGGGCCTCTCTCCGTTTCAGTGTAGTGTAGGTTACCAGCCACCGCTTTTTCCCTGTCTGGAATCTGAAGTCGCGGTTCCCTCCGCCCACGCCTTTGTCCAGAGGTGCCAACGCACATGGAGCAGGGCCAGACAGACCCTCCTCCAGGTGGGTGCGTGCACCAAGGCTAAAGCCGATTGCCACAGGTCTAAGCCTCACGTTTACCTTGTCGGTCAAAAAGTGTGGCTTTCTTCTAAAAACATTCCTCTTCGCACCGTTTGTAATAAACTGGCTCCTAAATTTATTGGCCCATTTTCTGTCACTAAAATCATTCCCTCCAGCGTACAGGAGAATTCATCCCATGTTTCATGTATCTAAATTAAAGCCTGTTTTTCATACGGCCATTAACCCGCCTACCCCGGTCTAGGCTAGTCTATCACCGGCACATTGCAGAACTTTAAAACCAGTTCGAATCAGGCTTGGAAATTGGGCGCCACATTGTCTGTCATTTAGACCTAGCTCGAGGACTATACCATAACAGAACTGAGGACCCTGTTTTGAGCAGTGCTTGTGAGCAGATGTTCGAAAGACCCTTCAGCTAACTTTGTTAATGATTAAATGTAAACAAAGGGGTTTCACAGGAATTTTCAGCAGGTTTTGCATCACGAGACTTTTAAATGACTCCCTGGTTCTGTGCTCGCCTCGAGGGCATCCTGCTTGCAGCCAGATGCACAATTTCTAGAGACAAAGAGATCTCTGGATATTAATGCATACAAATGAAACAATCTCTTGAAATGTCGAAACGAAGCCAGATGTATCTTTGAATAATATGCTATAGCTTTCCTCATATGTTGTGTTTATTCCAACCAACCAGGTTAATCAATGTGTTGTTTTAACCCTTATAGCAGATAAAACTTCTGTATGTGTCAGAGTGAGTGAAACCGAAAGATGTCACCGAAGTGAGTCACCACCCAATCAGGACCAACGTGCTTCCTAAGGCCAAGCCAGCGAGGGAAACTCAAGATTTTCTTCAGCAAAAGGGCAAGTAACACAAACTAACTTTGTCTCTAACTGATCTGGTGCTGATTGATCTTAAGCAGTTAAAGATAAGCCGAATCTCTGCTTTTGTGGTTTCTCAGGTGTAAGAATTGGCTATGTCTCTCCATGATAATAAACCCTGAAAATTGTTGTGGAATTCCACGAGACAAGACCACGAGGATGGTCAAGCATTAAAACAATGAACTGGCTAATCTGAGAAGATCAGAAGACCAGCTGTTCATCTGTTCTATTCAAATCATCCTGAGCTTATCTTCCTGACTGTATGTCTTTGCTCCATCAGAGTAGACCATTTACATGTCACATAAAATGTTCAAGGTTTTAATATGGTGTATCTTGTAGTTTTATATTCATGTTTGGTATCATTTTAAATGTCTCTGTGTGATTGGTAAAGTGGTCTTAAGGTCATTGTAATATTTCACTGGTATTTGTTGAATTTGGTTTTAACTTTGATGAAATCTCTGCCAGATGCTCCCCCTCCAGAGGTGATTAACACATCAATACACTAGGCAAGGGTCACTGTGACGCCCTGTTGGGTATTTAAGGTTAAGGTTTTGTACAGATCGGGGGATTCAGTAACTGAAGGACCCCGTTGTAGTGTATGAGTTTCTGAAGCTCTGAATCAGAACTCAGATACTACAACATATTTTTACATAGTCAGGTATTCACTCTTAATCTATCTTGGAGGAATTGATGTTGTACAATTTGAATTGGCTTATCTTGTGCAATTATGTGAATTGGAATGGAAAATCTTTGCCTGACAAATAAACACAAGTCTTGTTTAAACTCTCATATTTCCTGACAATCACTGACTTAATATGATATAATCTAGTGGCTAAATCAAACTCTCTTTATGTATGAGCATTCAAATTATAATAAATTGGAGTCAGATTAAATTCGGAGTTGGAAACAAATTAAAATACGTTTTCATAAGTAAAAATATTTCTTTTCACATGTGCTAAAAGGCTTACATGCATTTAACTTCACCCATACTGTTAGCTTTGTCGTTGGGCTAACACATGGCCTCTTACACAGGTGTGATTCTAAGATCTAGTGAGAAGTACTAGAATTAAGTTGGGACTGTTGTCAACTTATTTTGCATCCTCTGAACTGCTGCTGTGTGAATGTGTGTGTGCGTTTGTTTGTTGTTTGCTTATTACGTAGTTAGTTTCATGTATCGTAGTGTAGCTTAATAAATCTTTGTTCTCATCTTGCAAGAACTGTGTTCTTGTTATGTGCTTCTAAGTCATTGCCTCAAGCTGTAGATTTTGCTACCTTGCTAAAAGTTAACCCAATACTGTTTTATGTTATTATCATTGTCCACGGAAATAATATAAACAAGATTGGTAAAAAACAATGTCTTCTATTTGCTGGCCGAATGGTAGATAAAGTGTAAATCTTTTAATCTGATTCAATCTGACTCTATTGAGTCGATTCAATGATCCGAATTTTCAAGATCCGATTCATTGAAATGAGCTAATAAATCCCTGATCGGTCTTTTAATGTAGCTTGGACCCCTACACGTTGAAACAGCAAGGTATGATCCACTGTATCAAAAGCTTTGGAAAGGTCAATGAACATATGTGTCCTAATAGTGTTTTTAGCAATGTGGAACATACGTATGACTGTCATTGATGTTTGATGTTTTATGACGCTTTAAGTATAAAAGCTCAAAGAATTCTAGCTGTTATAAAAGCCAGAGGGAGTAGCACGATCGCCTCACAGCACGAAGGTCGCTAGTTCGAGCCTCAGCTGGGTCAGTCAATAATATCCAGCTGCAGGCCCGCAGAACCACACACGTTTCAGGCACACACAACCTAGCGCACACAATCTAGGCAAACCATATATGGTTACGACGGATGTTAATGTTATTAACGTCTTCTCGGACATCGTCATCAATATATTTATATATATTGTTAATAAATATTGTACACAATAAACAATAGTGTTTACTGTTTCACAAATATTGTGATCGAGACGGGTGAATGGGGAGCATTGTTTCCGATCGCCATTCAATATAATAGACTGAACAGTTTTCCATCAGTCGTCATAGATGATCAGTTATTATTTATCTGACAGAGTCAATATAGCAGATACTCGTTTGCTGGTCTTGCTGAACGATCTAAATTGGACAATGTTTAATTTATATAATGGGTTCATTTTTAATGAAGGAAATAATAGCAAGTTAATATGTATAGGCAATAATTCATCCTTGCATGTAAAAATAAATATTTTTACATGTAATAAATGTAAAACACTATATTTTACTCAAGCGATTGTATTGTATTTATTTGCTTAATTTTCTATTAACTTTTTTATTAATGATTTCCCACATTAAATACTATATAGTAATATATTGTTTTTAAACCATAAAGTATTGGTAATTTGTGGTAATTATATTTGCAACAAATTTATCAATACAAACAAACTAACTGTTAATAATAATAAAAAATATTAATATATATGTGTGTGTGTGTGTGTGTGTGTGTGTGTGTGTGTATTACTAACAGTTGCTACAGTTTAGTAATAGATAGTAGTTTAAATCAGTAATCAGTTTATAACTATATTAAATTAACTATTTAATTTATTTTAATGTGACACATTTTAACCAAGTACGACAATATCAAGATCCTGAATTAGTTTATTACACTTAATCCTACAATTAGACGGTCTGTTATGTTTTCTTTGTGTATGTGAATACATGAATAAAGTCAGCACGGGCCATATTTGTGAAATACAGTAGGTGGCGATAATGCTCCTAAGGAGTTAGTTAGTTACCATATATGGTTTGCCTAGATTGTGTGCGCTAGATTGTGTGTGAGCCTGAAACGTGTGTGGTTCTGCGGGCCTGCAGCGGGTCAGTTGGCATTTCTGAGTATATATATATATATATATATATATATATATATATATATATATATATGGTATGAGGTGCCCTGGTGGCGTAGTGAGTAGCACGTACGCCTCACAGCAAGAAGGTCACTGGTTTGAGCCGCGGCTGGGTCAGTTGGCATTTCTGTCTGGAGTTTGCATGTTCTCCCCGTGGTTGCGTGGGTTTCCTCCGGGTGCTCCGGTTTCTCCCACAAGTCCAAAGATATGTGGTATAGATGAATTGGGTATGCTAAATTGTCTGTAGTGTATGAGTGTGAAAGTTTTATTGCCAAGTGTGCTTAACACACATAAGGAATTTGCTTTGGCTACAGAAGCTTCCAGTGTACATAAAGTGACAAGTGACAACACAGAATAAATATTTTTTTAAAAAAAGAAGACGATAGACATTAAACAGATGCAGTCAATCCAACGATCTGGATGTTGAAATGTACAGATTTGTTATAAATATACAGGTTATAAGGTGCTGTGTACAAATGCATAAGTATTGCATTGTATATTGTTACAAGGTGCTGTGTACAAATGCATAAGTATTGCGTTGTATATTGTTATAAGGTGCTGTGTACAAGTGCGTATGAGACAGTATTGCACGTTTAATGCACAATAGGAAAAATATTAACTGTTCATGAGGTAGATGGCCTGAGGAAAGAAACTTTTCCTGTGTCTGGCTGTTTTCGTGCTCAGTGCTCTGTAGCGCTGCCAGACGGTAACAGTTCAAACAGGAAGTGTGCTGGGTGCGAGGCGTCCAGGGTAATTTTGCAAGTCCTTTTACTCACTCTGGAAGAGTACAGTTCTTAAAGTGTAGAGAGGGTAGGGACAGTTATTCGTTCAGCAGTCCGGACTATTCGCTGCAGTCTAGGGAGGTCGGATTTGGCTGCTAAGCCGAACCAGACGATTGAAGTGTAGAGGATAGATTGAATGACAGCTGAGTATCAGCTGAGCTGAGTATCTGTATGCAGACTCATCACCATTCCGGATGAGGCCGATAACAGTAGTGTCTTCTGCAAACTTTAGGAGCTTGACGGAGGGATCTTTTGCGGTGCAGTCGTTGGTGTACAGGGAGAAGAGCAGTGGGGAGAGAACATATCCTTAATGGGGGCACGTACTGAGAGTGCAGCTGTCATGATTTTTCCAATTCTGATTAGCTGTTATCTATCTGTCAGAAAGCTGGTGATCCACTGACAGACAGAGCTAGGAACAGAGAGCTGGGTCAGTTTGTTCTTGAGCAGTGATGGGACGATGGTGTTGAAGACAGAACTGAAGTCCACAAACAGAATCCTTGCGTAGTTCCCTGGTTTGTCAAGATGTTGTAGGGTATAATGCAGTCCCATGTTGACTGCATCATTCACAGACCGGTTTGCTCTATAGGCAAACTGCAGGGGGTTCAGCAAAGGTCCAGTGATGTCCTTTAGATATGCTAGAACCAGTCTTTCAAATGACTTCATGGCCACAGATGTTAAGGCAACAGGTCTGTAGTCATTGAGTCCGGTGATCTTTTGTTTCTTCTGGATTGGGATGATGGTGGAGCGTTTGAAGCAGGATGGAAATCTGCGCTGTTCCAATGATCTGTTGAAGATCTGTGAGAAAATGGGAGCCAGCTGGTCAGCGCAGGTTCTCAGACAGGCTGGTGAGACACCGTCTGGGCCTGGCGCTTTCCTTCTCTTCTGTTTACTGAAGACCTGACGCACATTATCCACACTGATCTGAAGATCAGGGGGGGAGAGGGAGATGGCTGGAGGTGTAGAACATGTTAAGCTCGTTTGCAAGATGTTTGCTGCCATCGATACTGGGGGAAGGTGTTTTGTAGTTGGTAATGTTTTTCAGGCCTGTCCACACTGATGCAGGGTCGTTAGCAGAAAACTGGTTTTCCAGCTTTTTGGCATAGTTCTTTTTAGTCACACCAATCTCCTTTGTCGATGTGTTCCTTGTTTTATTGTACAGAATCCTGTCCCCACTCCTGTAGGCATCCTCTTTGACCTGACGAAGATGTCTAAGTTTTGGTGTGAACCATTGTTTATCATTGTTAAATGATAAGTAGGTCCTGGTAGGGATGCATAACTCCTCACAGAAACTGATGTATGATGTTACAATCTCTGTGAGCTCGTCCAGGTCATTGGCTGCAGCTTCAAAAACACTCCAGTCAGTGCATTCAAAACAGGCTTGTGAGACCTGCTCTGTGTCGTCGGTCCATCTCTTAACAGTCTTTAATACTGGCTTAGTAGTTTTAAGTTTTTGCTTGTAAGTTGGTATGAGATGAACCAGGCAGTGATCGGAGAGTCCTAGAGCTGCTCTGGCGACGGATCGATATGCATCTTTTATTGTTGTGTAGCAATGGTATAAAATGTTATTGTCTCTGGTGGGGCATGTAATGTGTCTGGGTGTTTTTGTTCTGTCTCTGTGATTAGATCAGCCATCATTGAAAGAGCACTACTCACGTGTGCGTGCGGTGGGATGTAAACACCGATCAGAATGAACGAGGAAAACTTCTGCGGCGAGTAGAACTTACAGTTAATGAAAAGCACTTCCACATCAGGACAGCACATCTTCTTTAACACAGTTACATCCATACACCACCTTCTGTTTATGTAAAAGCATGTCCCACCACCGCGTGTTTTCCCCGTTGCCTCCGTATCACGATCTGCTCTGTACAGCTGGAAGTTCGGTAGTTGTAATGCGCTGTCCGGAATGGCTTCGTTTAGCCAGGTTTCTGTGAAACACAGCGCAGCAGAGTTGTTAAAGTCCTTATTTGTGCATGTGAGCAGAAGTAATTCCTCTATTTTGTTAGGAAGAAAGCGGAGATTCGCCAGATGGATGCTAGGCAGCGCCGTTCTGAAGCCGCGTTGTTTATTATTGATGAGCGCACCGGCTCTCTTCCCACGCGTGCGCGTCTTGTAGCGTTTCCATAGAGCCGCCAAAGACCGGCTGGTGATCAATTGGTATGCACTGCAGAATGTTCAGCAGCTCATCCCTGGTGTAACTGATCACGTTGGATGAACACAAAACAGGAAAAACTAACATTAGCAGGGCGAAAAACTGGGGAGCTCCGCACCGAGGCAGCCAACTGATGACTTGTCTCAGATGACTTGAATGAGTGTGAGTGGATGTTTCCCAGAGATGGGTTGCAGCTGGAAGGGCATACGCTGCGTAAAACAAATGCTGGATAAGTTGGTGGTTCATACCGCTGTGGCGAGCACAGATTAATAAAGGGACAAAGCAGACAAGAAAATGAATGAATGATGATATATGGATAACAACGGTATGATAGATGAGTGTTTGGTACACAACTTGTTTTTTTAACATTATAATCAACTTTCAGTTTATAAACACTATAAAATATATATTTGTTGAGGACTTTCTCAGAACAATAATTTACTGATCGCACTTTTCCCACAAAAATTTATTTAGTGCACGCAATCTTCAAACACAAGGATAATATGGTCCCATTAAGTCTAGAGGCAAGTCTGTATATGCTAACATTTTTCAAGTTTGAAATAATGATATAAGACTACAAAAGGAATAACACAGATGAATAATCTGAAATGTATCTGCTTCATGCTGAATATGCTAAAATAACAAAATATAGCACTTTTTTTTTATCTGTCTGAAAGTAATAATTATTCAAACTAAAATTAACACAACACAAATCATTCTAAAACCATCACTATATGTTCCCAAAATATTAAAAGTACATTTGTTTGGAAATATTTATTAGGTTTTCAATTTTTTTAGTTTATTTATTTATTTTTTTTTTATAACCTGACATACTGTACCATGAACATAATGTGTAACACCTGACAATAGACAGCTGGAACTAATAATGATCCATTAGAGAAATTATAGAAAGGCCTGATCAGAAGCAGCATCACATGGAGTGTTGAAAGCTTTTCTTTTTGTTTTGTAATTTTATTTGTTGAGAATAGTGGATGGTTGGTTTCACTCGACTTACCATGGGTGCAACAACAATGTGGATTTTAAGGTATATATTTTTTAAGATATGTATGTTTTTGTTTGTTGTTAAACATTTACTAAATGGCTGTTGTTATTTTGCAGTAATTGTTTAGCAGTACTTCTAGCCCTTGGTGCATGTGATGTTGCAACTGGTAAGTATTATTATTATTATTATTATTATCATTATTACTATTATTATTATATCCAACATTATTTAACTTGTTTGTCATGGTTTTATGTAGCAATGGTGGGCATCCTGGATCTAATAATCCCAGCAAGAGTACAGTTTACAGTGCTGCAGTTAAAGGAGGCTATGACACCGAAACCTACAGTTCTCAGACTGACTCTTCAGGCATTCTCATGACTTGAAAAAAACAGGCTCTGATTCTTCCACTAGAAGCCAACTTCAGGGATCTGGTGTTGATTCAACTGAAAGTAGTAGTCTTGTTTCTGGTACTGTGGGAAATGCAGTGAGTATTGGCATGTCTGGGTATGATACGAGTCCAACTAATGTCCAAGGATCCGAAGTCATCAGTTCTTCTGTCTTGATGCCCATGCAACAAAGCAGATATTCGGTTTCTAAGCCAGTGCTGTTAACTGTCCAAGTGCAGACTATCCCTCATTCCAATAGTCAGCAACCTGCAACTTCTGGAACCCTGGCCCAGTCTAGCACCCTGCAGTTGTCCCAGTCCAGTGGCCAACAACTACTACAGCCTAGTTCCCAGTCTACAGTGCATGCTGGTAGAAGACCCCATAAACCTCTGAGAGGTAAACACCACCACCAATCTGGTCCCAATATTGTATTAGGTTCCAGGCCAGTTCATAATCAAATTTTCAACTCTTTAAAGCCTCTTAAACTAAAAGAGGAGCTTTCATCACATCCTAGCTTACCAATATTAGAATATGGCAATGTGCCAAGCAGCCTAGCTGTGGCTAGCTATGAACTTGTCAGCCAGTCCAGTGGTCAGACTGTAAATCAACCTAGTGGTGTGCAGCCTCCACATGTTGTTGACCTCTTTGTGGTCCAGCCCAGCGGCCAACTTATTCAACAGACAGTTGGCACCCCTGTGGTCCAGGCTTACAGCCAGCAGCCAGTTCAGACAAGCCAGTCTATTTCCCAGTCAAATGACCAGAAACCAGTACATGGTAGTTCTGTCTTTATGGCTCAGCACAGTGGCCTGACTCCTCTCAAGCCCTATAAAGGTAGACCTCATTTTGGGTCTAAGCTTCCATCCAATACAAGTACTCTCCATACACCAAGTTCCAGTTTTGGAGTGCAGTCTGCTAGCCAAATACCAGTACAAGCTATCTAC
Organism: Danio albolineatus; assembly: GCA_903798035.1. Lineage (NCBI taxonomy): Eukaryota > Metazoa > Chordata > Actinopteri > Cypriniformes > Danionidae > Danio > Danio albolineatus. The sequence continues at coordinate 85,038 of CAIGQQ010028139.1, forward strand.
CAGTCTGGGCTCCAACCTGCTCTACAACTGCCAGTACAAGCCAGCTACCAATCAGAGGTCCAGTCTGCTTCCCAAAAGCCAGGAAAATCCAACTACCTGTCTGTGCCCAAAAATTGTTTTCCAACTGTTCAAGCAAGCTATCAATCTGTGGCTCTTTCCACTGTACCACAACGAATACAGGCAGGCTACCAATCAGAGGCCCTGCCAGGATCTATCCACTACCAGTTTGTGGCTGAGACGAGTGTCCAACAGCCAGCAAAGGTCAGCTTTTCTGTTGCACCACCTGCTTTCCAGCCAGCACAACCCAGCTACCAGTGGGTGACACAGCTAGGTCCCTAACAGCCAGCAGATGTTAGTTTATCTGTTATTTATACTTCCTGCTTTGCTACTGTTCGGACGTCTTTTGCTACTGCTCCGCTCTCTGCACTCTTGCTTTTATATTTTATACTCTAATTTTAACCTGAGCCTATCAGCACAGTGCTCAAACAACACAGCTTGAAGATCAACATAGAATCTACAAACTTTCTGGAATACAACTTTACCAACAAGTGGGAAACTATCGTCTAAACAATCCTCTCGCTACCAGCTGCTTACATTCCAGAGACGGGAAAACACGGCTGTGAAAATGCCTCTGGATCGGAATAATTCAGGATCTCTCTGCTGCACTCACTGCCACAGACTTCTACAAAAGATTGCAGTTCTTGAAACAAAGTTACTTGCGACCCGACCAGAACTGCCGGATCACAAAAGATCGCTTCACTGTGGACCGTCACAGCATAGAGCCGGTGAGTCCCGTAAATCTACTCCAGCTACTGTTTTAAGCCCAGAAAAACAGAGTGAAACTGTTGAAAATGAGATTGATAACCGATGGAATAAACAAGGTGCGAGACCAAAGGGTACTCGAGGAGTCAGATCATACGCTGCAGCATTAGCGTCCTCCACCCCAAATACAGCTCGGACTCAAATACAGCTTCAGAACAGATATGAAGTTTTGAGTAATATGGGTGAAAAATCCCCAAATGCAGTCAGACAGAGATCGTATGATTCAGCAGCTAATTCTTCACGGAGCAGAGGCTCAATGCCGACCAGACAGCAGCTTTCTGCACCGATCGCACCTGAGATAAGAACACTAGTGGTAGGAGATTCAATAATCAGGAATTTCAGGAGCAGAGCTACAATGACTTACTGCTTCCCTCATGCAACAGTTTCTGATGTAAACAAAGAACTTGAAGAAATTCTGAAGAAGGACAAGACTGCAAAACGGATCATCATCCATGTGGGGAAGAATGATATTCGAAAGGAGCAGTCAGAACTGCTCAAGAAAGATTTCTGTCAACTCTTGAAAACAGTCGAAAGATTGAAAATTCAGCCGTTCATCAGTGGACCACTCCCTGCAAGAGGGACAAATATGTTTTCACGACTTCTTGGCCTAAATGTATGGCTGCAGAAAACATGCAACAGGAAAGGACTGAATTACATCGACAACTTCAATCTCTTCTGCAACCAAAGACAACTATTTACATCAGACGGCCTTCATCCAAATAAGCTTGGTTCAAAGGTGTTAAAGGACAATATCTATTTCTCCCTTCATCATCCATCGGCTATGTGTGCCACTGAACTCAACCCAAATGGCACACACACACCTAGCAGATGTCAGGATGACCACAGAACTTCAAATCAGCTCCTGAGTGGACTTGGGGCTGATGCATTACACAAGAACAGTGATAACGCCATGCAGCCAAAACAACCACTGTTGATAGAGACACTGCCGCCTGCGCCCTGCACACTGAGCCCAACACACACTGACTGTGATCCATCAGAACAGCAGCAAATCTCAGTGTTCAACAATGATCCTCAGGAAAATATATTTCCAGACTCTCCAGACCCACAACCTCTGCCACCTCTGTCACCAGACACGCTCTCATTGTCACCTTGCTCGCCTCACTTGGACTTTTTTAAAAAGATGGAGGAACTGGTGTTTGCTGGAACTAAACTTTCACACTCCTTTGCCGCAAGCCCCCAGTTATCACCCAAAAAGCGACGTGCTCCACAACCACCCTCCGGAAGAACCCTCTGATCACACCACCAGGGCTCAAACAGCGCCCTATCTTCAGCTGGTGAACACAACAGCTGTCGGTGATGTATGTCGGGTGCCTGCTTAGATAACAGTATCTTTATCAGATGTTTACAGAACAAGCAGGAACCCTGTGTGCTCTACGCAGATATGTGTTTTATTACAAGACAGAAAACCAAAGGCCTCTTCAAGCCATATAGCAAATCATTCAAATCTGGTGTCAATTAAATGTAGATCTGAGACTACTGTAGGGAAAGCAGCTAAAACCTTTAAGTTAGCACTTTTAAACATCCGATCACTTAACAAAAGTCACTTTTAGTCAATGATTTTATCAGCACAAATTGCCTTGATTTTATGCTTTTAAATGAAACTTGGCTCGATGACAGTTGTAGCGCAGCAGTCCTAAATGAAGCAGCTCCTTTAAACTTTGATTATTTGAGTGTTTGCAGAGCTAATAGGAGAGGTGGAGGCATCGCTGCCCTGTTTAAAGATGTTTATGAGTGTAAACAAGTGTCATTTGGTGATTATTTGTCCTTTGAATATCTGAGTATAGCACAGGGTGCTCTACGCATTTTACTGATCATTATCTACAGACCTCCAAAATATTCTCCAACTTTTATTGATGATTTTACAGAGCTGTTATCAATAGTAACCTCTGAATTTGACTGTTTTACTATTCCTGGGGATTTTAATATTCACGTTGATAATCCAGAAGTCAATGCTACAAAAGAACTTATGACTGTTTTTAACAC
>CAIGQQ010028139.1:88263-120025 GCA_903798035.1 Danio albolineatus
TGTCAAAATTAGCACGTTAACGCACACCGATTAATTTGAAATATTTAACTCGTTAAAAAAATTAACGCATTTAACGCAGTGACAGTTTTTTAAATTTTCTGTTGTGGCTGACGTGTGTTCAGGGTGTCCATAGAGGCAACATAGGTGGCCGACAAGGGCAGCAGAATAGTGAGCAAACCCCCTGGTCCTCACTTTAATCCGTGACACCTACCCCCGCCCTCCCAGTCCTCACGTTCATCCGCGAACCAGTCACTTTCTTTTTCACTTTCGGGTTGAGGGTGGCGTGATCACCGTTCGCCTAGTGCACCAGTTCAGCTTGCTCCGGCCCTGCGTGTGTTTAATGAGCAAAGGAATATGGATAAAGGATCACATGGATAATATGGATCCATGTAAATGTACTCAGTGAAAGTGCCAGATGATGTTGCAAGCTGTCAAAGACAGCCCATTCCTCTCTAAGTTGATTCCAAGCACCCTCAAATGTTTCATTAAGTTTGACGTGTTTCCCCCCTACACGCAACTTTTGTAAAGCGTCTGCTTCGCGTTGCTGTATCAGAATCCTTGCTTGAGAAATACAGTCATACTTTAAGAACCGTAGTCCTGCGTGGTGATGATTTGAAGGGAGTGCGCTGTACTGTACTGCACTCTCTCTCTCTCTCTCTTTCTGTGTGTGTGTGTGTGTGTGTGCGTGCGAGCGTGTGTGTTGTCACCCGAAAATGTCAACAGACTGGACTGTCTTATAGCAACCTGCTAAATGTTAAGGAGGACTAAGCAAAATTGTTTCTACTTTATAATCAATGTTCTCAACTCGCAAAACAACTTTACAATGAATACAATTGTTTGTATTCAATACTTTATTATTATTTTTTTTTCTTCCAATTTCCATATTTGCAATGCCTGTATTTTGGATTTTTTTGTAGTTCACATAGAATCTAACATGGAAATATTTTTTGTTTGCTATTGGCATTGATTGTTTTAAAATTCAAATGGCACTTACATGACTGTGTTTTTATTTCTGTAATAAATACGTCTTTTCGTGATTAATCATGATTAATCACAAACAAAAGTGTAATTAATTAGTAATTTTTTTTTTTTTTTTTAAATTGTAATTAATTGTAATTAATTTTTTTAATCAATTGACAATACATATATATATATATATATATATATATATATATATATATGACTCTTAATGTGAAAACTGGACAGTTAATCCATTTAAGAATATGTAGATTAACACAACACAATCATTCTTCAAACCATCACTATACTTTTCCAAAATATTAAAAGCACATTTGTTTGGAAATATTTATTAGGTTTTCAATTTTGTTTTTTTAAATCACCTGACACATCGTGAACATAATGTGTAACACCTGACAACAGACAACTGGAACTAATAATGATCCATTAGTGACTCCTGAGACTGATTAGTGATCGTTAGTTGCAGACACTAAAGGCCAGATCAGAAGCAGCACCACATGGTGTGTTGAATGCTTTTCTTTTTATTTTGTAGTTTTATTTGTTGAGCATAGTGGATGATTGGTGTGACTTGCCTTACAATGGGTGCAACAACAATGTGGATTTTAAGGTATGTTTTTTTAAGATATATTTGTTTTTGATTGTAGATCCATGTTTACTAAATGGCTTTTGTTCTTTTGCAGTTATTGTTTAGCAGTACTTCTAGCCCTTGGTGCATGTGATGTTGCAACTGGTAATTATTATTATTATTATTATTATTATTATTATTATTCTGTCTAGCATTGTCTAACTGAACATTTGTTAATGGTGTTGTTTTATGTAGTTTATGCATATAGCAATGGTGTACATCCTGGATCTAATAATCCCAGCAGGAGTACCGGTTTCCAACCGGAAGCTATAGTTCTCAGGCTGACTCTTCAGGCATTCTCATGACTGTTGAGAAAATTGGCTCTGATTCCACTGGAAGCCAACTTCAGGGATCTGGTGTTGATTCAACTGGCAGTGGTAGTCTTGTTTATGGTACTGTGGGAAAAGCAGTGAGTATTGGCTTGTCTGGGAATGACGCGAGTCCATCAACTAATGTCCAAGAATCTGAAGTCACCAGTTCTTCTGTCTTGATGCCACTGAAGCAAAGCAGTTATTCTGTTTCTAAGCCAGTGCTGTTAACTGCCCAAGAGCAGACGGTCCTCCATTTCAACAGCCAGCAAGTTCTGGAACCATGACCCAGTCTAGCCCTCTGCAGTTGTCCCAGTTTGGTGGACTTCCACAGCCTAGTACCCAGTCTGTCGTGCATGCGGGTAGAAAGCCACATAAGCCTCTGCGAGGTAAACACCACCAATCTGGTTCAAATGTTGTTTTAGGTTCCAGTCCATTTCAAAATCCACTATTCAACACTTTGAAGCCTCTTAAACCAAAAGAGGTGTCCGCATCACATCCTAGCTTATCAATATTAGAGTATGGCAGTGGACCAAGCAGCGTAGCTGTGGCTAGCTATGAACTTGTCAGCCAGTCCAGTGGCCAACCTGTAAATCAACCAAGTGGTGTGCAGCCTCATGTGGGTGACGTCTCTGTGGTCCAGCCCAGCGGCCAACTTATTCAACAGACAGTCGACCCCTTCGTTGCCCAGGCCTCCAGCCAGCAGCTAGTTCAGACAAGCCAGTCTATTTCCCAGTCAAATGACCAGCAACCAGTACAAGGTAGTTTTGTTCTTACGGCTCAGCCCAGTGTCCTTGCTTCTCCCAAGCCCCATAAAAATAGACCTCAGTTTGGGTCCAAGCTTCCATCCAGTACAAGTACTCTCCTTACACCAAGTTCTAGTCTTGTAGTGCAGTCCACTGGTCAAATGCCAGTACAAACCAGCTACCTATCAGAGGCCCAGTCTGGTTACCAAAGGCCAGGACAAACCAGCTACATGTCTGTGCCCCTAATAGTTGTCCAACCAGCACAATCTGTAGCCCAACCAATGGTTCAAGCAGCTTAAACCAGCTATCAATCAGTGTCTCTTTCCAATGGCCAGCAACTGGCACATACCGGATACCAATCAGAGGCCCAGCCAGAAGTCAGCTACCAGTTTGTGGCTGAGCCCAGTCTCCAACAGCCAGCATATGTCAGCGTCTCTGTAGCCCAACCGATCAGCCAGCTAGCAGGACAATCCACCTATGAGTATGTTGAGCAGAGTGGGCGACCACTTTTCAAGCCTGTGCAGTCTCATGGAATTCACCAGATTGGCTCCAAGCTTTATTCATGTCAAGATTTACCTCAGCACGGTTACCAGTGGAGGTTCCTGTCTCATCCTAGAAATCATCATCTTCCAGTATTAACTCTGCACCCCAACCCTGTTGTACAGTGCAGCAATCAGGCACCTGTGAAGCCTAACCATCCAATCCCCCTTACATCTACTCTCAAATCCATTTTAACACCTGCTCAAGTGCTATCTATCCAGCAGTCTGTATCTCGGCCCAGCTACACTCCTGAAGCTTTGCAAGTGGAACCCATTTACCAGCCCCTGGCAGAATCAAGTTCAGAGACCATCTCTCTTGCTGAACACCAGGTATATCCTGTTCCAGGGCAGTTTGTTTCCCAGCCTCAAATGCTACCCAGTAGTCAGTCACTCACTCAGACCAGCTACTCCTCCTCAAGCATGCCAGTGCAGTCCAGCTACCAGCCTCTGGTACTATCAAGTTATGAGACAGTCTTACAACCTGCACTTCAGACCTCTTCAGTGCTTGTGCCATCAAGTTACCTGTCTACAAGTTCCCAAATGTTGAGCGGTCCTTTAGCTTCAGACCATGAGTCTGTGTTTCAGTCAGTTCAACTTGAGCTTGTAATTCCGCTACAGGTGGATTCTCGGACTGTTACAGGTCAAAATGCTCCTGGACGAGCTAAAAACAATAGGCATTCATCCCAGAATTTGTTCAGGCTGTTGCAACAAGTGAAGTCCTAAATGCTTGTTTTCTGGTTTCAATAAATTATGATTTGGATATGTTTGTGTGGTTTCCCAGAGATGGGTTGTGGCTGGAAGGGCATCTGCTGCGTAAAACAAATGCTGGATAAGTTGGCGGTTGATTCCGCTGTGGCAACCCCAGATTAATAAAGGGACTAAGCCTAAAAAGAAAATGAATGAATGAATGTTTGTGTGGACCTCAGTATTATAACTTTTTTTTTTTTTTTTTTTTCAGGGTCTCCTTACCTAAAGGGCCAAAAAATCTTGATCATTTATTTTTAAATGAAACGAACTTTCACCAGAACAAAAAAACATAAGCAACATTGTTATACAGATCCTTAATTCTAGTAAACATTGTTTGGGGGATTCATTCACGAACTCTGAATTATTGAGCCTTGTTGGAGTGCATTCTAACATTAAATTCATTTTACTTTACTCTCGCATCTGGGTCTTCTCTTGTGTAACGTAATAGAACGAACCGACCATCATGGACCCAGCGAGAGTCTCGTAGATCCACAAGTTTTTAAGCCACAGTTCTGCACGACTGCATCAACAAGACGAGAATCTGAAGATTACTAGCCAAGCCATCCAAGCTCTGGTCACTCAAGTGTCGAATCTCACAACCCAGGTTCAGAGACTGGGAGCAGATCTAAGTTCCGGTACGTCTTCAGAAGCTCCGCCCACCACGGCACCAGCTAAACCCGAGAGTGGGAGACTCCACTATACTGAGCCACTTGACTTTCGTACGCTTGCCGCTGAATGTAAATGGAATGATGAAGCTCAGTGGGATATGTTTTTTCATGGATTATCAGAGCACGTAAAGGATGAAATCTACGCGATGGATCTGCCCAAGACACTAGATGGCCTCATTGATCTTGCAACCAGAGTGGACGCCCAGTTACGTCACAGAGCACCCAACGCACACACACAGCACAGAAAGCTCTGCACCAGAGACATGGCCACACCCGACTCTCTCTCCTCTTCTCGTCTTGAAACCAACTCATCTGTTCTGGAGCCTGAACCCATGCAAATGGGCAGATTTAGACTTTCCGTGGAGGAGAGACGTCGACGTCAATCAGAAGGATTATGCATTTATTGTGGAGGAGCGGGACATTTTGTGGCTTCCTGTCAACTTTGAAATAAAAGTCCACCCAGGGGTAAGAGTTTATTGGCAGGAGAAATCAGACTAAACGAGTCCTTGTTCACCACTACCACCCTCCCAGTTACACTGTGTTTTGATTCTGTCACTCACGATTGTGAAGCTCTTCTTGATTCAGGAGCTGAAGGAAATTTCATTAACTCAAAACTTGCTTACAGATTGAAGCTTCCTGTGACTCCTCTCTCTTCACCCATTGCTGTGCACGCTCTTAGTGGGCTCTCGCTTCCTTCTATTACTCATTCCACTGGTCCTGTAAAACTTATAACGTCTGGTAATCATGTTGAAAAAAATTCTTTTTTTCTAACAGAAACTGTCGCCACTCCGGTGATACTTGGACATCCCTGGCTGGTGTTACACAAGCCTCATATCAATTGGGGTCATAATTCTGTGTTTTCCTGGAGCGAGAGCTGTCACGAGTCCTGTCTTTTGTCTGCTTGTTCTACTGTGTCTTGTTCTGTGTTACAGGAGGAACATATGGATCTGTCTAATGTGCCTCGTGAGTACCATGACCTGAAGAGAGTGTTCAGTAAGTCCCGGGCTGCTTCTCTTCCTCCTCACCGTCCCTATGACTGTGCCATAGATTTATTGCCAGGTACGTCTCCGCCTAAAGACAAATTATACTCGCTTTCTGTTCCTGAAAGGGAGGCCATGGAGAAATATATTTCTGATTCTCTAGCAGCCAAGATCATCCGCCCCTCTTCTTCACCGGCAGGAGCGGGATTTTTTTTGTGAAAAAGAAGGATGGTTCCCTTCGCCCATGCATCGACTATCGAGGGCTGAATAACATCACGGTTAAGAATACTTATCCTTTGCCGTTGATGTCTTCAGCCTTCGAGCGTCTGCAGGGGGCGACCTGTTTCACAAAATTAGATCTCCGCAATGCATATCATTTGGTTCGCATGAGAGCGGGGGATGAATGGAAAACTGCATTTAACACCCCCAGAGGGCATTTTGAGTACTGCGTTCTTCCCTTCGGCCTGTCCAACGCTCCCGCAGTTTTCCAAGCACTCGTCAATGATGTGCTGCGAGATATGATAGATCAGTTCATTTATGTCTACCTGGATGACATACTGATATTTTCCCATTCTCTCCTGGAACATGTTCAGCACGTCAGACGAGTGCTTCAGAGGTTGTTAGAGAATGGGCTTTATGTCAAGGCGGAGAAATGCGTTTTTCATGCACAGTCTGTTCCTTTTTTTAGGGCATATCGTGTCAGTCGAGGGGATGCGCATGGATCCAGAGAAAGTTCAGGCTGTTGTAGATTGGCCAATCCCAGATTCCCGCAAGGCCCTGCAGAGGTTTCTGGGATTTGCCAATTTCTATAGCCGATTTATTCGCAATTTCAGCCAGCTCGCCGCACCTCTGACCGCTTTGACCTCCTCCAAATCACCGTTCAGGTGGTCCAGCGCAGCTGAGGCTGCGTTTTCCAAACTGAAAAGCTGCTTTGTTTCAGCTCCTATCCTTATAGCCCCTGATCCCTCCCGGCAGTTTGTGGTGGAGGTCGACGCATCAGAGGTGGGGGTCGGAGCGATCCTGTCCCAGCGCTCCGCCTCGGCTGGCAAGATCCACCCATGCGCGTATTTCTCTCACCGTTTGTCCACTGCGGAAAGAAATTACGAAATTGGTAATCGGGAGTTGTTAGCGGTCAAGCTTGCTTTGGAGGAGTGGCGTCATTGGTTAGAAGGGTCGGGGGTCCCTTTTATAGTCTGGACCGATCACAAGAATCTTGAGTACATCAAATCCGCCAAAAGATTAAACTCTAGGCAGGCTCGGTGGGCACTATTTTTCGGACGGGTCGACTTTACCATCTCTTATCGACCTGGCTCTAAGAATACCAAGCCCGATGCGTTATCCCATCTTTTTGATTTTTCGGAACGTACATCGCCACAGAAAGTTTTTGTTTCTAGCATTACATGGGAGATCGAGTCGAAGGTTCGCACAGCCTTGGATGGGGTAACGCCCCCGATCGGATGCCCACCGGGTCGGTTATTCGTGCCAGAGGAACTTCGGTCCGACGTCATTCAGTGGGGACACTCCTCCAAAGTAGCCTGTCATCCAGGGGTGAGTCGCACATTATCAGTTATTAAGCAGAGATTCTGGTGGCCAACTATGGCTCGTACTGTGCATGATTTTGTTTTGGCTTGTTCTGTTTGTGCAGTTGCTAAGACTTCCAATCGCCCACAGGCAGGGCTCAATCAACCCCTGTCAGTGCCTTCGAGACCCTGGTCCCATATATCGCTAGATTTCGTCACGGGCCTGCCATCCTCGAACGGCAACACAGTGGTTTTAACTGTGGTGGACCGGTTCTCGAAGGCCGCTCATTTAATCCCTCTACCCAAATTACCTTCAGCTAGAGAGACAGCGGTTGCTGTCATCAATCACGTCTTTCGCATTCATGGCCTCCTGACGGACGTGGTTTCTGACAGGGGACCCCAGTTTGTTTCCAAATTTTGGAAGGAATTTTGTCGATTATTGGGGGCCACTGTTAGTCTTTCGTCTGGTTTTCACCCCCAGAGTAACGGCCAAACTGAGAGGGCAAATCAGGATCTTGAACGCACATTGCGATGTTTGGTCTCTCAGAATCCCGCCTCCTGGAGCGAACAACTCCCATGGGTTGAGTATGCGCATAACTCGTTACCAGTGTCTGCTACGGGCCTCTCCCCATTTCAGTGTAGTTTAGGTTACCAACCACCACTTTTTCCCAGTCTGGAATCTGAAGTCGCGGTGCCCTCCGCTCACGTCTTTGTCCAGAGGTGCCAACGCACATGGAGCAGGGCCAGACAGACCCTCCTCCAGGTGGGTGCGCGCACCAAGGCTAAAGCCGATCGCCACCGGTCGAAGCCTCCCGTTTACGTTGTCGGTCAAAAAGTGTGGCTTTCTTCCAAAGATATTCCGCTCCGCTCCGTTTGTAATAAACTGGCTCCCAAATTCATTGGCCCGTTCATTGTCACCAAAATCATTAGTGCGGTGGCAATCCGCCTTAAATTACCTCCAGCGTACAGGAGAATTCATCCCGTGTTTCATGTGTCCAAAGTGAAGCCCGTTTTTCATACGGCAATTAATCCGCATACCCCGGTTCCCCCCCTGCCGCGTCTCGTAGATGGGGAGACTACTTATTCGGTTAAGCGCATTCTGGACTCGAGATGAAGGGGACGAGGATTCCAGTACTTGGTGGATTAGGAAGGTTACGGTTCTGAGGAGAGAAGTTGGGTTCCTGCTAGGGACATATTGGATCACTCCCTTATCGATGACTATAATCGACAGGTAAGCTCTTTGGGGGGTGGGGGGGGGTAATGTCACGGTTCACGGATCTGTATGTTCCTTTCTGTATGTCTGTGTGCATATGCTTGTGGGTGTGTCTATCTGGTTGTGCGAGTGTGTTTGTTTGGGTATAATAGCCTGGCTGTCTGGTGCTTACCTGATCGGCTGTGCGATCACGTGGAGGGAATCGTTCAGCCGGCTCGTTAGCATCAGCAGCTGTGGCTTGTTATCTCGGCTACTTATACCCAGTGTCTTTGTCATCTCGTTGTCGGTTCGTTGTTTCCCAATGTGTCTGTGTGTTCCAGGCTCCGTTCGTGTACTTGCTGGTGGTGAGTCGATGTAACCTGCATTCCTTGGATGTTATCTCTGTGGCTAGTATCTGCTTCCTGATCTGTCCTTGTGATCTTCATATGAGCTTCGTTTGTGACTGTTACTGCCTGCTCTGCTGTCTGAAGTTTCCTGCAGCAGTTTACTGTGTCGTTCCCTTGAAGAGTGCCACAGACGTATTGCATCGTCTCCTGAGAAGTATCTGGCTCATTGCATCGTCCCCTGAGAAGTATCGCTGGCTTTATCCATCGCCTCATTCACGAACTCTGAATTATTGAGCCTTGTTGGAGTGCATTCTAACATTAAATTCATTTTACTTTACTCTCGCATTTGGGTCTTCTCTTGTGTATCGTAACATTTTTTAAATATTTTATTTTAAGACGTTTTTAAGACTATTTTAGTTTGAAGACTGTTATTTTTAAATTTTTAGTTTGAAGACATTGTTATGTTTTTAATTTTAAGTTTGAAGACATTGTTATGTTTTTTAATTATTAGTTTGATGACATTGTAAAGATTCTTTGATTTTAATAACACTGTTGTGTTTCTGATTTTCACATTTTAACGTTGACATTGAGAGAAAAGGAAAAAAAAGAGTTCTAGTTCTAATATGTTTAAATTTGGGCTTTAATCATATATCATTTTAATCATATTGAGTTGTCAGTTTAATAACAATGTTAAGATTGAGTTCTGAATTTTTCATATCAATAAGTGTTGAGTTGAGTCATACTTTTGAAAGTGTTGATTTTTTATTGCAAATCAATTTAAATTGTAATTGTCCAGTTGTATAGTTAAATTTGATTCAAAAAGCTTGATCATACTTTCTATTGGTGAATTACTGATTTTAAAGATGTTGTTACAATTTTGAATTTTAATTTTAAGCATATCTTTATGGGTGTGGATTTTCTTTTGATCAGATTTTTACTTTTATATGTTGGAACCATTTGTTTACATTTTTGATTTTTGATTTTAATAATATTTTTGCTAAAAAAATTAAGAGAATAAAAAATATAGAAATATATTTGATCAAATACTGATAAATTTGGACATACTGTAATAATAAGGGGTATAGTATAAGTTACTAAATAAACAGATCTATTACAATGCAATACAAAAAGACAAGTGAAATGAAGAAATAATGAGAAATATAATTAATATAGTTACATTAGTTGAAACGGAACTCAAAGATATACGAACGAATATATTAATTGGTAGATAAATGACTGAGACAATAAACCAGTTAGTGTGTTTATTAGAAAAAAAGAAGAAATGAATAGATAAATAATAATAGCAGATGATAAAGAGAAATTAAAATACAACATAAAGACCAGCTACTAAAGAGACATTAGATTAGATATATTAGAAGGAAAATGAGGAAAATAACTTGGAGATAGAGAAAAATAAGCTGTTAAACAACAAAGATAAAAATGAGAGGAGTCTCTGGTTGATGAAGAGAAAAATTTGAAAAGAACATTTTACCGTTTGAAATTGGTTAACTAAAGAGTTACTGACCAAATATGTAAGGAATTAAAAAATGTATAAGAAAACTTAAAAACTAATATCTAAAGAAAAAGAAGTCAAAATTATGGTTTAATTAAAAAAAATTAAGAGAGGTTTAAAAGATTAAAATATGTTTAAAATATATAGAGAGAGAGAGAGAGAAAGAGAGAGAGAGATATTAAACATGAGATAGAAACTAGAAAAACACTTTGAGGAGGTAATATGAGGAACTGAGATTTGACATCAGATAATAAGATTGAGGTTAGGTGCGAAAAATAAAATAATTGTTGTGGCTTCACTGGCTGCTTTCATCTATGAAATTCAGCTGCATGAGACTATTTAAGCCATCATACACTGAGTCAAGGAAAAATCATGGACAATTAGTAGAAGTTAATGAACAAGATGAAGTGAGTTCAAAGTTTTTATATTTAAGATTCTATACACCAAGAAGATAATTGATAAATGAACACTGCATTTCCGATATGAAAACATGTTGTTAGTAAACAAACATGTGGGTTCAATGAATAATATGAACCCTGAGATATAGCAGTAATAGTGTTGAACAGTTATACCACATGGTGGGCCACCGTGTCATAATTTGTGTTTTATAACCCAACTCTGTCTTATTTTTTAGTCTCCACCATCGTAGTGCCCTACAGCTCTGGCTACAGACTAAGCAGACCATAGTGCTGAGTGGATGGGTGTGAAGATGTCTAATTTTATTTAAAACTATTACTGGAGGTTAAATTGATTTTAGACTTAATTAACCTGTCTCATTGGTTAAACTCTAAAAATGTGGTCTCAATGTCTCACGTGGTTCTTGAGTGCACGTTTCCCTAAAATCAGAGATACCAAGTTCTGAAGAAAAACTGAGAAGGATATTGCAGTGGAGATCAGCAGTTACCGGTGTGCACGAGACATTTTCCCGAAGACGGGTAAGACCTTGCTGGCCGGCGGGCAACCTAAGGCATGGGATTTTGTCGCCGCCCACTGGGCACCTGTACAGGAAGGCAGGTGTTGAGTGAGATGGTTGTGGAGTGGAGCAGTGATGCTTGAAAGGCCTAGAGCATCCGAATATGGAGGGACACTGTGAAAGAATAGTAGTTTGCCTCAGAAATGTGGGATCCTCCCAACCAGACCACAGCAAACTGCTAATTATGTTCGGAGATCATACACTCAGGAAAATGGAACTTGTGGGTAAAGTAAAGGGCAACGGGCTGTCAAGAACCATCTGAGAGCATATGATGATGGGTAATATGAAAGAGACAGAAATTAGTGTCATGTTAATAATAACTAAGAAAAAGGCTTAGTGGAGAATACACAATGAATCTTTAAATGTATAAATGATATTTAACTATTTAACTATTGTTGTTTATTTTCATAGGTTTAGTGATACGGGGCATGAACAGGAAATAGGATGAATTACAATGCATGGTGGTGACTAATGAAAAAGAGACAGCTATTGGTAACTGAAGAAATAATTTGAATTAGAAATTGATGGAATAGTATTTAAGGAAAGATTTACTAAAAGCATAATCTTATCATGAATCATTTAAATTAAGATTGGATATTAAAAACTGGAAAAGATTTGTAACAGAAAAGTAATTTATTTTTAAAGAAGAGATTGAAACAAAAAATGTACATGAACTCACATCATCAGGTAAAGATTAGTAGTTCTTAGTACTACTAAAAGTATACTACAAGAAGAATTGAAACAAGAGAATAAGCGAGTTGAAGTAAACAGATTTTTTGTCACATATAACTACATGAAGAAAACATTAAAAAGAAAATATTAAGGATTAATGATGAAGAAGTCAAAAATACAGCTGAAAGAAACTAACAAGTACATCATATGATATGTAATCAGCTTATAAAAGTATATCAAAACTGTATGCGCAATTAGTTGAATAGAATTGATGTAGAAAATAATTAGTAGGCAAAAGAACTGATATAGATATAAAAATAGATATAACATACAGATTAATAAATAGCTGAGAATTTTTTTTATTTAGATGTGGCCTCTTTCAGAGGCCAAGAGAGGGATTTGTGGTATTTTTCAGTTTAAGTTTTTTTTTTAAGTTTAATCTTTTTAGTGTATTAGTAACGGTGAAAAACTGGGTCAGAGGTTAAACTGTAATAGTGCGTGCAAAAAATGGGGAAGTTGCTAAAAAACAACTTGTGAAATACATCGGGTGGGACATTCTGAGAAGTGACAGGATGTATGAGCTGTGTATACGTGGACTAGGTGCTGAACGTATACATATGTATTTGGCCTTAAATGGTCACTGTTAAGAGAGAGATGCATTGAAATCGCAAATGAGGAACAACCAGAGGGAGTGAACGATCATACTATAAAAGACGTGTATCTGGAAGAAGAGGCAGAGGAAAAAAACTCTCCAGCGCTGTATAGGTGTTACTTTTGGTTTCTCTCTGTTTTGTACTGAATAAAACTTTGAAACTTTGACAAATTTGACTCCATCCAATTCTGAACACGTAAATTGGACAATTTGAAAGTCCTACAGTATATATAGTGTTATTATATTATTAATGACCTCCTGAATCAAGAGCGTCTGTGCTCCACATCTGACACCTTCAAACGCCACCGCGCGCTCACTGCGTGTCAGGATTGCCTCCTGAGGAGCAGGTCATTTATTTACTGCAACAAACTACATTTTTACTGTTGATATTTGGCACCAGTTAATCAGGAAATGACGATTTTGCTCGCTTTGACTCGTTGGTTCATTCGCATTTTTGGATGGAAACATAGCTACTCTGATAAACAAGGATCACTCAGAAGTGTTCGTCTGTGCTGCCGTGTCAGGTGCTTTAGTAGATTACTCGTGCTGTTGACAAGTGAAATGTGTTGAATAGTGAAGTAATGGGAATATTTCCATTTCATAAAACAGCCACTCGTTTCAGCCGAGTCCGACATCTTCCGCTTTAGAATATGACTAACAGAAAACTGGCGCGTGGCGCTATCACGTGCACATGCACTACGATGATTTTAAATCGGCAGAGTTTACTTTTACCTTAAGAAGATAAATTAATAAAATTGTATAAGATTATTCAGCTAGTTTATTTTATTTTACAATGTAACGCAAGTACATTATAAGTAACTGTAATTAAAATACCTAAAAATTAACAGTAATCAGTTACTCTACTTTTTCAGTCGAAAAGTAATTTAATTACAGTAACGCGTTACTTTGTACTTTGTAACGCGTTACACCCAACGCTGATCAGAACATATATGATAGAAATAAAAATGCTGTTACAATGCAGATGTTCTGAGTGATGTTTATTTCTGGAAAATTTGTTAAAAATAATTGACAAGTGGAGAGCTTAAGTTTCAAGAAAACAAAAAACACTTGAAGACAAAAAGTATTTTACAAAGACTAAAGCGTCTCTAGCCCCACTAACTTAAGTCTATCAAACAGTTTAATCAAGAGAGCGATGGGACACAGAGATGAAGCCAAAAGTCATAAAAAAGCTCAGTGATTTAAAATGACAACTCATTTATCTTCTCCTTAATCTCCTTGGTCCATCTCTATCCCTCTAACCTACAGTATATAGATAACACTTACTTATCTATCTTTCTGTCAGGACACACAGTTGATTAAGAAGTGCACTTTTCCAGTCTACAATAAGATATCTAAATGAAGAAAGCCATTTGGTACTATAATAAATAAAGTATATATTACAAATAAGTCACACAAATTAACCACACAGAGTTCAGAGCAGAAGAGTGGCTCAAGTTATTGACAGTAGTTCAACATTACAAATCAGTAGAAAAAAGCTTGTAAACATGTAAACAGCAGAATTGGGCAACTTGTTTCTCATTTAAATTGGCTTCTTTTTTAATTATAAGAGTAGACAGTAGAGTGTTAGGATAATGGATTACAATTTAAGAGATCAGATCAGAAATTTACTAAAATGTAATTAGATTAAATAATTTTATAACACTGAATCTAATAATGCAAGGATGCATCAAAATTACACCAAATACGGATCTTCTGTACTATAATGTGATTCCAAGGGACCAAGCATCAATTGGACATGTAAATGTGTTGCTCATATCCTCCATCAAATTTCAAGAAATTTAAAACAACACAGGTTCATTCTGAAAACGTAGCCCTATATACGTTTCTGGAGATCATAAATTATGTAGCCAACAATACGTATGGCTGCATTTCGTCTTTAAACCCAACGCTATTGTGTGGTATGATGCCGTTCCTTTTCGCGCTTACCAGCTGATTACCTCCACACTGTAAAACATGTCCGTGATTTTAACGGTACAAGTCTGTACAATATAAAGTGAAAATCTGTTGAATGATTTACAGCTCATTTCTGTACAAAATACGGAAAATAACTGTATTAGATCAAACCTTTGTTTTCGAGAAAGTAATCAGTGTCTGAAATCTCATCACACACCCTCACTCACTAGTCCAGGGGTGGCCAACCCTGTTCCTGGAGAGCCACCCTCCTGCAGATTTCAATTGCAACCCTGATCAAACACACCTGCCTGTAACTATCAAGTGCTGTTCAGGTCCTAATTAATTGGTTCAGGTGTGTTTGATCAGGGTTGCAACTGAAATCTGCAGGAGGGTGGCTCTTCAGGAACAGGGTTGGCCACCCCTGCACTAGTCCCTAAATTAGTCAATTAGTTTAGTCCACTATAGAAAGTGACTGACCACAAATGACTGAATTTAAACACTGATGAACAGCTGCTGTTAACAAGCACACTCACTGAAGGAATAAGAATTTGAAGGAAGAAATAAAACTACACACACA
Organism: Danio albolineatus; assembly: GCA_903798035.1. Classification (NCBI taxonomy): domain Eukaryota; kingdom Metazoa; phylum Chordata; class Actinopteri; order Cypriniformes; family Danionidae; genus Danio; species Danio albolineatus. The sequence goes on from CAIGQQ010028139.1 coordinate 103,215, forward strand.
GCCTCACACCAAACCAACTGAATTAAAACAGGAGATTAAACAACTCCATTAAATAACAGCATTGCCAGCTTCACTGATTACAGTTTGACTTCATTTCGGTCATATCTGCAAGAATATTTGATAATTAACAGAGGTTTATATTTTTTATTTCATTTGACCTCACCATCGTAGAGATGAGAAGCTGCTTTAGTTGGGCTCTTGAACCTGTACAAATTTAGTTTAATGTTTTCTGGCTGATATAACTGTTTCTGAAATTCATAAGTTGTAGCAAAAAAAAAAGTCATGAAAAAAAATATACTAAATGTTATTAATTGATACAGATATAACGTCAAGTATTATATAAGTTAGTTCATAAAAAACATTGAAAAATATATTAACATTGTTTGGGATGATACTGCAGCTTTACATGGAGGATCAACAATTAGAAAGGAAATAATAGAAATTAGTTATCAGAGCGTCATGCACAAAAGCTCCTGTAGCATATTAAGTCACACAGACATCAAGAATCAGGATATGAACCTCAACCATGGTTGCTAAAAAGAAAAATCTGCATGATTCAGTTATGCCGCAATACATGCTGGGTGCCAGCATAGTGCAAAACTCCCAGCATGCATTGCAGCATGAATAAATTATGCAGTTTTATGTTCTTAAAATTACTTTCTTTGCCTTTATTTTATTTTGTTTTAGGGGTGTAATATTTCAGATTGTTTTGTATTGTTCTGGGTTGTTTTTATTTAATTTCTATTTTTTGTTTGTCACCATTATTGAGATTCAAAGACTAATTGTTGATGTCTGTGTGTTTTTCAATCCTGCCATAGGTCATTCAACTCATTATAAGTGGTGCATTTAGACCTGTGAATCAATCATTGATTTCTGAAGCGCCTGTGGTGTCATTAATGTATGATATTAATTTCTCAGGCACAACTAACAAGATACTGATCGAGTTAACACGCAATTGAGAGTGGCTTTGAAGTTGTAATTAATCTTATTAGACTTTGCCTTATAGTTTTTTTTCCTGGCTTTTCGTGCTATGAAAGTGTGATCAACACAACTAATTATAGCATCAAATTAATGTTATGACAAGAAGTTGAAGAGCTCAACTAAAGCAGACATTGACCTGATTTCAAATGAACAACAAAAATTGGATTAAGAACATTTGTTCATGATAGAAAAAGTCAAATGTCAGTAGTAGGTGAAGCTCCTGATGTTTGTGATATTGTTTAATGATCTCTGCTGAGATCTTGAGAAATAATAGTTTTATTGTGTAATTTGTTTTATTTTTATTAATTATTATTTTTATTTAGACTTTAATTTTCAGTTGATTTCATCTTTGGTTTTGGCTGTGATTTGTGTTATTTGATCTTGTTTTTCTTTCCTTCAGTAATTCTGCTTATTAACAGTTGTTCATCAATAATTCTCAATCCTCCTTTAATTAAATACTTAATTATCTCATTAACGTCATCACTGCCTGAGTGTTCAACCCTCTGTAGTAAGGACATTAGGGAGGATTTTGCTCTAGGATTTGAGGGGTTAAATGTGTTCGATGAAAAATGCACAATGTGGAATGTATTTTTTCACGGAAATATTCTGTAAATTGAATTTACAAACGTAAAATGTTGAAAACAGTAGATTACTGGCAACCACAGCTGCCTGTATTTTTTCCGTAAAATCAAGAAGAAGAAAAAACAGCAAAGTACTGTAAAACATTTTTTGTGTCACCATTGTGGAGGATAGTAGCATCAGAGTATCTGATGTTATGCTGCATCTTTCTTTGCCTAAATGCAACTGTGGAAATACTAATGCAGTAAAAATCTGCTTCAGCAAAGAACCAGTTGAGTAAACTAAGGTGTTAAACCCCACTTAGTAAAATCAGCTCTTCAAGTGAGTTAGTGGATCGGGTAGGGCTCCTAACTACCATGCAGGTATAGGGGGTTTGAATCCAGGCTGTTGCAATCATTTTGAAATCCTTTAATATCAGTTTGAATTGCTCTGTTCTTGTATCGTTTTGTTTCAACTTTGGTCTAACCTGTTTCAACATTGGTCTGGAGTGTTTGTACAAGTCGGGATTCGAATCCAAAAGTCATTTGAAGCACAGTAGCAACATGCACATACACAGTCCACCAGGCCATATGAGACAGAAGTTTAAACTGACCCTGTCAGTCAAATGGGGATTCGCCAGGTCTCGAAGTGCTTCTGAACTGATCAATGCTTTGAACCTTAAGTCACGTGACCAGGTGGTTCGAAACACTTTAGTCACATGACCAGGTGGTTTGAAACACTTTAGTCACGTGACCTAGGTGTTTCGGATCCTGCTTCGGTAAAGTGTTACGAAACACTTGCGCTTTGGGATCTCGACACTGTGTCGAAGCATCAGTTTCACGTCAGCCATCCCTAGCTATTGCAGTCACACATGAATACATTAATGAATTTAATGACTTTTGTGCACTAAGCTACGTTTTTGTGAACTGAACATTGTACCAATTCATGAAATACGGTTATTTTTCGTGAATTTAAACAGTTCGATAAAACTTCCGTATTTTTTACGAAAAAAACCTGGCAACCACAGCTGCCGGTATTTTTCCGTACATTTTACAGATTTTTTTTAACAGTGCATATGGACAGCTTTCCCGCTGTTACCAGTTTGTCTAGTTAGCTTGCCATGTAGGTTAGTGGACTTGAGATGCAGACAGGAGCTGACCACAACAACAGGGTTGAGTCTGGCGAAGAATGGTTCCAGAATGTGGGTAAGACAAAAACAGAAGCCAAAAAATAAAATAAACAAGTAAATAACAGAGTGAGAATGTGGTAAAATCTGAAAACGTGGTAAAAATCAGACAAGGGCTTTTCTTTTTCTGTATTACTTTTTAAAACTGTCGGTTGGGTTTAGGGAAGTGGGTGGACGGGTCAATTGGTGCTTTTGAAAACCGTATTGGTTGGGTTTAGGGAAGGAGGAGGGTGGGTCAGTCGATCGGTCAGTCAGTCAGTCAGGCATTCAGTACAGCTGTCTGGTAGATATCTGTGAGCACAGCAGGCACGAATGGCACTCGTGAGAAAAATTTGAAATCTCAAAACACATACACATCGGTTTCTGGTGGATTTGTGACAAAAAAAAAAAAAAAACATACCTCCTGGAACGTATTTGGCGCTCTCCAGAAATGTATATATCTATTCAGAATGAGCCTGGGTTGATTTTAAAGCTATTCTAAATTTGAATTCTGAATAATGTACAATCTTCATAGGAATTCACATGTATACTGTAGGTTGACTTGAAGCAAGGATTGATGTTTAACTATGATGCATGCTTCAAGACTTAGTATTAGTTTTTAAAATTAAATGAATTTGAAATATGTACTTTTCTAGAGAAAATGTCATTTGTATAAAAAAAAAAAACTTTAATCAAATATGCCATTTGGTTCTCACATGCAAAAACGGCAAAACGACATAAAAAAACCCCAACTAGCATAAAAGGACTACCAGTTAGCCTATCTTATTTTTCCATCTGTATGCGAATATGACACATTCTGTTGAATTCAGTCTAGTGGTGCATCCAACAGGGTCAAGCATCAAGTCATGAATCTCCTTTTGTGCTTATCACTTTAAAGTGATAGTTCACTTCAAAACAAAAACAAGCTATTAAAATTATTACCCTCAGAAAACTTAAGGTTTAGGTGTTTTTTTCTTCTTCTTCACTAGAAGAGTAAAGACAAGTTTAGCTGTAACTGCAGTCCTCTGATATCCATATAATGGTGTTCAATGTCTGCGATTACTTTGAGCTAAAAAACATATGTAAAACTTAATTAATACTCACACTTGCATTCTTCCTGGCCCCATTTATACTTTCAATTAAATGTGACTAAATTATAATATTTCATAAACAGTTAAGATATCAAATAAAGAATTATAAAACAGCTATAAAATATTCATTTCTTACCTGAACTGTACTGAACTGTAGTTTACTGACAACTAACTAACTGAAAATACCTATCTCTTTGGTCTGAAAGCAATTTCACATCAAGTTAAACCTGTCATAAATCACAAATACACCTCAGTAAAATTATACAAAAAAACAACAACTGTTAGTCACTTAGATGTTGAAAAAATGTTTTAAATCATGCAAGCGTGTGTCTCTCTGTATAATTCGTATCCTAGAGAAGCACTAAGCAATTTAGTAGCTTTGATCAGGACTGAGGCCGATTAACAGATATATGCAAAAATGTTTGAAAAAAATATCTAATGCGTTTTTACAGTAGTTTAATTAAGTGGATGTTTTCATCCCGAACATAACAAAAGGCCCCGAGTGCATTGTTTAGTTCTTTAAAAACTTCAAAGCATTTTCTTAAAATATGTGTCAAAAAATCAATCTGCTATCTTAAACAGAAAACAGTTATGGCCACATCCCCAACAGTACATAAGGGTTAAAGTAAAATTATGATCTTGTCTCTCTCAAGGATTTTCTGATGCCCTCTGTAGGCCTGCTTGTGAACTGTAATTCCAGTGACATTTGAGTGCTGCTCAAGAGCATGTCCGACGGTCTTCATTCAGAGATTAGTATCAGGCCTCCTTCATACTGTATGTGGAAATAAATCAGATATATTGGATATGTGAACATGTGACTATCATGTAAACAGGCAGATCGGATTTATGGAGGCATTCCGTTTTGTATGTCATTAAACTTGTGACAATGTGGTACTTTTCCGTGGCTTAATGACATAGAAGGAAGAGAGTGTGTGGCGATGTCGACGCAGTAAACAACAACAGAGGAAACATGGAGGAGGAAAGTGGTCAGTGGTCGAAGTTACCTGCCTTGCTGCCCTGTGCGAAGATGAGTCAGTGGAGGACCCCATATATAAACCATAGGTGCAAGCTGCGATGACGGCACTTTTCCTCCTCCTCCGCCTCAAAATCATTTTAAAGTTGGACGAACTTCGCATATTCCACAGAGCTAAAAGCAAGACAATTTCTTCCATCATACCCAGTGTGGCGCTCATACCAGTCAACAGGAAAGTTTGAATTGAGGCGGTTAAAATTGTCAGATACAGTGAAAGAATAAACCAAAACATGGACTAAAACTTTTCATTCAAACTATCCTTTACAGATGATTACAGAAAAAATCTGAAAATGGTCAGTGTTTTTTTTTTTTGGTGGTCAGACAAACAACCATACTTCCCTGACAAGATGTGCATAACAATCACAGCTTTTGCTAAATCGTGATTTGATTTCATTGCAATTTATTGTAAAGCCCTAAGCCCAAGGGGAAGGGTAAATAATGCTCAGTTTTTGCACATCATAATTACATTTTGCATGCATATTTTTAAATCTCAAAGTAACGGCATCAACTGACTTATATAGCCACAGCCATTTCACTCTGCAGCCTAAGACCACATGGGAAAACTAGGTTGCTGTTGGAAGTGGTGTTAGTGAGGCCAGCAGGGGGGTGCTCAACCTGCGGTCTGTGTGAGTCTTAATGCCCCAGTAAAAGTGAAGGGGACACTATACTGTCTGTGGGTGCTGTCTTTTGGATGAGATGTTAAACTGAGGTCCTGACTCTCTATGGTCATTAAAATCCCATGGCACTTCTCGTAAAGAGTAGGAGTGTAACTCCGGTGTCCTGGCCAAATTCCCTCTCTGCCCTTAACCATCACGGCCTCCAAATCATCCCCATACACTGAACTGTCTGTATAACTATCTTGCCTCTACACCTATAGCTGGTATGTGGTGAGCGCACTGGCGCCGTTGTCCTGTGGCTGCCGTCGCATCATCCAAGTGAATGCTGCACACTGGTGGTAGGGTGGAGAGACCCCTCTCATGAATGTGAAGCACTTTGGGTGTATGGCCATACACAATAAATGCCCAATATAAATACACATAACATTACATTAAATTACATTATATGGATTCCAGAGGACAACACGTTTAGCTAAAAATTGTTACAGTTCTATTGAAGAAAAAACATCACCTACATCTTGAATGGCTTGAGGAGATGTTAACACTAAATATTTTTGTGTTTTTCAGATGAACATAAAATTTTCAGATGAACTATCGCTTTTAGTTAAAGTGTCTAGCCAAATACACTATCATACATTATTCAATCAATGCCATTATAGGGAAAAAGCAAAAACATAAATCCCTAGAACTTGTGAATTGACTTCAGATAAATAGTTATGTGCTGTCTAAAGATGTGCAGATCACACTTATATTCATGGGCAATGGTGCCAAGTTATTAATAAATAAAATCTGAATTAATAGCTAAGAAGGAGCTAAACTGTGCTGGAAGGATTGTAGTATGAGGGGTATACAATTGAGAATATGTTGTTTTATATGTTTTCAAGGAAGGGAAAACACTTCTTTATCTCTCTCTCTTAAGCTTATCTGATGACACTGTTGAATAATATCTAAATTTTGTTTGTCTTTTAGTGTTTCCAAATGATAAATTACTTATAATTTAAAATAAAAATTCTCAGGAGTAATTGTATATTTCATGTAAATACATTCGATGAGCAAGTATTTGCATGTCTGGTAATGGTGTATTAGGGTATGGGCTCTCATCTGTCTTTATACTGCATTTGTTCCTGTCAGACGGTGATGAAAGCTCCTTGGTTGCTGTTGACTGATTCTGGATCCACACAGCGGCCACGTCTTCTGGTCACCCTCCGCTTGCGGTGGAACTTGGCATAACAACGTAGGCCTAAAAAAAATTATAAACATTTTTATTGTTTTTATCACTCATTTAGCAGACTTTTTCATCCTAAATGGCTTGCGTTGTAGATGTATTTGATATATAATTGAATAAGAGAGTTTTCTTCCATTTAACTTTTGACTTTAGGTAAGTTTCCAAAATTAAAGTGCCCCGATTATGGTTCATGTAGTAAGTAATATTGGAAGTTATTTTCTCTCAAAAGAAAGAGTCACATGATTCAGAGTCCTTACAACGCGTAATTCTCAAAATATATACAAAGCCTTTTTATCTTGATGTCAAGATGAAACATTAGCAGAGTGCCTGCTCACTTGTTGCATGCTTTCTCTTTTCAAAATGTGCTGCACGCGGTAGACCAATCACAACAGACTGTGTTATCGAAGCAGCATTAGCATCATGCAAAAGAGCAGTTTGGAAAAATGTTTCGTTGAGCAACTTGTTAAAGAGTCGTAGAGCAAATAATGCAAAAATAAATGCACATTTTAAGACTATTAAATCGTTTGTGGCCATAATAGTGGCACTTTAATGTAAAATTGTTATTAGTCCTAACAAAAACAATAAATATATTTTTTTTCTATGTAAGCTACAAATTAATATCCGTTACTAGTGATTTGACCCAGAAATGTTTCTGATTCTAGATCTACTGTACTTCTCTAGTGCCTCTTACAAACAACAAAATGAAATAGTCATACCCACCCTCCTCACACATGCAGTCATCAAAACACTTGTTGTTTAGGCCACGGTTGTGAGGTTTACATTCAAATTCTCTGAGGTCACAACAGGAACCTGGTCAAAGCACAATAAGAAAAGTATTAATGTAAACAACATCATATAATGACTTATGTCGAATACAATTACCCTGGTATGGGGTTAAACTATGAACATCCTACTGTTGTTAATAACCCTTAGAACCAATAGTGTAAAGTAACAAATTACAAATACTCAAATTACTGTATTGAGTATTTTTTTCAGGAATTGTAATTTACTAAGTAGTTTTCAAAAAGTGTACTTTTATATTCCCTTTAGTACATTTTAGTGCAGTATCGGTATTTTTACTCCACTACTTTTCTTCACTACTTATTTTTTCTTGTCTATTGGAATTAGAAAAAAGAGCCCTGTGATTCCTGTCCAATCCAATTGCACATAGAAAGGTGATCGCATCATAATGAACTACCTCAAAACATGCCGATTTATAATTGCAGGAAACTGTTTGAAAGCATTAAAAGTGCTAGAAGATGTCCGAAATTCTCACACGCATTATCCAGAGATTGTTTAGATGCATGTCACTGATGAGAAGATGACGGATGTTTACTGTATGATAACCGAAATGTCCTTAGACACCCAGCAGGCACAAGATACCAACAAGACGTCAGATTGACGTTGTACCCTAATGTTGTGGGGACGTTGCGTTAGGTTTGAAAATGAAAATTGGGTTGACATCAGAAGCCAACGTCAGGGCTGACGTCAATATCCAATGTCTAATCTAAAATCAACCAAATATCAACGTCTAATGATGTTACAGCTTGATGTTGTGTGGACGTTACCACTATGATGTCTATCAGATGTTGGATTTTGGTTGCCAGATCGGACGATTAAATGTCAGTATTTGATGTCAATATGACTGTGGTGGAAAATTCATTTTATTCATCATATATTCAATTTATATACTCATTTATATACTCATTTCTATATACTGTATGGTTGTTCTATGTATAAGATGTTTAAGTTAGACCATGCCTGACTAGTTTAACGATTAGTTTAATGTTTATGTTCTTCCTGTTTGTATAAAATACACAGCCAAGGTATGCGTGACCATTTGATATAACCAGACAAAATTTGGATACATACATGGTGATTTAACAAGCTATATGTTCAGGTGGGAGTTAAGACTAAAAGATGTTAGATGTTCAAAGGTTAAATGTGTGTGTTGATATACAGTAACTGTGATTCATTCTGTATGTCATTAGTGACCTTGTGAGCTTAGCAAACTAGATAAAAAGAGAACACACTCTCTTTCGGTGTCTCACACTCTGCAGAAACCTGCTTTGCTGTATGATTGTCTGACCTTCTTTGCAAAGAATAAAACTTTGAAAGACACTTTGGGTAAGAATTTGTCTTCTTGACCACTGAGAGAGCCTCCTTAAAGAATATAGCCACTACAATGACGTTGGTTTAAGATGTTGGCTTGATGTTGGATTTTGCTCATTTTCTAACACAAGCTAAAATAGACCAAGTTTCAATGTCATTTGACGTCGTGATTGGACATCAAAATAAAGTTGTACTTAGATGTTGGCTAGACATTAAATTTTGGTCACCTGACATCACAACCTAAATCTAACAAAATATTAACATCTTATGATTGTTGTTTGCCTGCTGGGCAATAACTAAGTACACTGTAAAAAATGTCTGAGATTCTAACAGTAAAAACCTGTACAATCTACAGTGAAAACCTGTTAAATGATTAACAGCTCATTTCTGTACAAAATACGGAAAATAGCTGTAACAAATCTAACTTTTGATTTTGAGAAACTAATCAAGAGGGTCTGAAATCTCACCATACACCCTCATTCACTAGTCCCTAAATTAGTCAATTAGTTTAGTCCACTAGACAGAGTAAATGACCACAAATGACTGAATTGATGAACACCTGCAGCTAACAACCACAATCACTGAAGGACAGAAATTAAGAGGATTAAACAACTCCACAAACAACATTACCAGCGTCACTGATTAAAGTATGTCTTAAAGAGCCCATATTATGGATTTTTGAAAATGACCAGTAAAGTGAAATGTCCAGCTAGGGCTTAAATCTGAAAGTGCAAAGTGTTTAAAACGATTGATTCATATATAAAAGAGTCGACTCATTGTTGTTTAAATGAATCGTTATTAGAACGAGTCTTTAGCCGATTCGGCTTGACGTCAATGCGAAACATAAGCCCCGCCCACTAGTTGCGCGCGCAGACCCCGGGAAAATTGAACTCCCCTGCCCCGCCCACAGACATGAAAAGAAAAGAAAAAGAAAAAGACAAGAAAAAGTGGATGACAACAAGCACTGTATCGCAATAAGTGTTGTAGTATAACCAGCGGGACAGCAGTGACGTGTGATCAGAGTTTGATGGCAGTATAAAGATTTAGAGAAAATAAGGTTGTAGGTGATTGTATACATTGCGATGGTTGAAAAGAGGTGCTATTTGTGTAGGAACAATGTTTCGGTCATGAGTTATTGATCCGGAAAACACGACTGCTGCTAACTTTACTGAACTTATCGGCATTCCGGTTAAATCATGTCCCATAGACGCTATGCTCTGAAGTGCGAGGGAAAAGCTGTGTTATTTTCCCTACCTGGAAACCTCTTTTCCCTACCTGAAAACCTCTTTTCCCTACCTGGAGTGGTTGAGTTTTTTTTTGGTAAAATACCTGAGAATTACATCCCCAACATGGTGCTGTGTTCGCATCATTTCTCTAAAGAGAGCTACCACCAATCTACCAGCTTACAACGTGGGATTTGTTGTACAGTTGTTGTTAAAGGATGGATCAATACCCAGTTTATTTGGAACAGCATGTTCTTCCAGTCTTGTTCACTGTAACAAGGTAAATATGGATGTAGTTGTCTGTATTGTGTTTGCTCCGTGCAGCATGTAGCGGTAGCCATTTAACTTACTGCCGAATGTAAATATTTGTTGGCTTACAATAGTCCATGAAGTGTTAATTATTACTGAATGTTTGTTATTATGATGAAGAATATAGCAATACGCTGTTGTACAACTGCAGTGATGTTTTTCAATATGTTCTGGCATTGGGCTGCTGACACGGACGTGACGTGGTGACGTGACGTGGTAGCGTCACGTAAAGGAGGTGCTTGGGGAAAAAGACCCGCTCAGACGATTCATATGGGAGTCGGTGGGAAAATGAGGTAAAAATAAATAGATATTATAAGACATCGAAAGTGTTTTTTAACCTTGCATACATATCATCCTGTTGTTTGGGACTTCAAAAAGTTAAATTTAACCGTTCTCAACCCACCATATGGGCTCTTTATTATCAATAATCTGCAAAGAATATTTGATAATTAACAGAAGTTTATATTATTTCTAATTGAAAATGTTTCAGGCGCCACGGTGGCATAGTGAGTAGCACGTTCGCCTCACAGCAAGAAGGTCGCTGGTTCGATCCCCGGCTGGGTCAGTTGGCATTTCTGTGTGGAGTTTGCATGTTCTCCCCGTGGTTGCGTGGGTTTCCTCCGGGTGCTCCGGTTTCCCCCACAAGTCCAAAGATATGTGGTACAGGTGAATTGGGTAAGCTAAATTGTCCATAGTGTATGTGTGTGAATGAGAATGTATGGATGTGTTTCCCAAAGATGGGTTGTGGCTGGAAGGGCATCCGCTGCGTAAAACAAATGCTGGATAAGTTGGCGGTTCATTCCGCTGTGGCGACCCCGGATTAATAAAGGGACTAAGCCGAAAAGAAAATGAATGAATGAATGTTTCATTTGACCTCACCATCATGGAGATCAGAGGATGATTTAGGTGGGCTCTTGAACCTTTGCTCAGTTCTCATGTTCCTAAAACTTGTCAGCTATGGTTAAAAAAAAAGCAATGGAAACCTTAATTTGTTAATGACAGAACAAATATCATAAGTCACAAAAAACAAGCAGGTTATTTCACTTATTTTATGAACGTTGTTAGGGTCAAAAGTACTTATTCTAGAAGGGTCAACAAAAAAAATCATAAAAGAATTAATCACTATTTTATAGTTAATTTTATGCACAAGAGCTCAAGCAAGACACACAGACATCAAGAATCAGGACATGAACCTTAACCATGGTTGCTAAAAAAAAGATGCATAATTCATTCATGTCACAATGCATGCTGGGTACCAGCTTAGTACAAACTCCCAGCATGCATTGCAGCATGAACACATTATGCAGCTTTATGCTCTTAAATTTCTCTTTGCTTTTGCTTTATTTTGTTTTTTGGTATAATATTTCAGTAGATTGTTATGGATTGTTCTAGGTTTATTTCTATTTGATTGTCACCATTGTTGAAATTCAAAGACTAATTTTTGATGTCTGTGTGATTCTAAATTCAACCTTAGATTAAATATTTTAATTGTGAATAGTGTATTTAGACCTGCAAAGCAGTAATTTATTGCTGAAACTCAAGTGGTTTCATTTGCATACATTATTTGATTCTCACACAGTGCTAACTTGATATTCAAGGGAAGGGTGGATTGGATATCATAAATATATGTATTTATCAATGTATGTTTTCCTTTGGTTTTATATGCTATATAAATTAACACAAGCAATTTTAGCAACCTAATTTAAAAAAATGATTTATAACAAGAAGTTGAAGAGGCCAACTAAAGCAGATGCTGACCTCCATCATGGTGACTATAAATGAACAACAAAAATTTTATTAAGAGCTTTTGTTCACGTGACAGAAATAAAGTCAGGTCAATGATAAGTGAATCTCCTGATGTTTGTGGAGTTGTTTAATGATCTCTGCTGAGATCTTGAGAAATTACATTTCTATTGTGTAATTATTTTTATTAATTATTATTTTATTTTGAGTTTAATTTTCAGTTGATTTCATCTTTGGTTTTGGCTGTGATTTGTGTTATTCGATCTAGTTTTTTCCCATCAGTGATTCTGCTTGTTAACAGTTGTCCTCAGTAATTCTAAATCTTCCTTTAATTAGACACTTAATTATCTCATTACTTCATCACTGCCTTAGTGTTCAACCCTCAGTAGTGAGCACTCTACTGAAGATTTTTCTCTGCGATATAAGGGGTTAAATGTGCTCAACAAAAAATACACACTGTAAAATGTATTTTTAACAGAAATATTCTGTAGATTGAATTTACGAACGTAAAATGTTAAAAATAGTAGATTACTGGCAACCACAGCTGCCAGTATTTTTTGTAAAATCAAGAAAAACAATAGCAAAATACCGTAAAATCTTTTTGTGTCACCATTGTGCATGATAGTAGCATCTGTGTACAAGTCCAAGATGAACTGAAATATCTGATGTTATGCTGGAAATCTGTTTGTTAATTGCAGTCACACATGAACACATTAATGCATATAAAAACTTTGCATTATTTTAAAAAGTTTTTTGTAGGGATGTACAATGGTTCTCAATATCAATATGCTCAGATAGATTACTTAGACATTTAAAACATTGCTTTTAATGCTAGTAGATGCCAATTAAAATGTAGTTGGTTTCTGCAAATAAAAGTAATTATTTCAAAGGTTTGTAAATTATCATTGCATCAGTTAATAATTAAAAAATCTCTTGTTAAAAAAATACAAAATCTTTCTGTAAAAACAATTTTACAGAAAAATTCTGTATTTTTTACAAAAAAGTTCTGGCAACCATAGCTGCCAGTATTTTTCCGTAAATTCGAGCCAGTGAACTTCTTGCTGTGAGGCGATCGTGCTACCCACCATGACACCCTCATGCGAGTAGGTAAATGTTAAAATGTGAGTAAATGTTAAATGTTAGTATGTTGGTTTTTTTGGGTGAGACGATGGGGGAAGAAAGAAGTCAGGGTGCACCGACCAGAAAGGCAGTCAAGATGATGGTCACATGGTTCAACAATTCCGGTCTCAGTTGTTGTGTTCCCACTGCTCTTGTTTTTGCTGCGACGTTTATCTTTAAGGGGAACAGACAGACCATTATCTCTGAGTTTACAGGTAATTTATGCTCAAATGTAAAAATAATAATAATTCAGTAATAATAATAATCATCAAATTTTAATGCTACAGGAAGCTAATATTTATGAAATATTAAATAATGTTAATAGTAAAAAAAAATAAATTTAATAAAATAAGTCTTACTGATTAAGCTTTGAAAATGTGCATTCATACCTTTTCTTTTGTTTGATGGCCAACTGTCTGCAGGCTTCATATCCTCATAATCAGTCCAGTCAAAGAGGGTCATGTCCAGAGTGGGCATCACTTCACCTTGAGTCCTGGCTTGGCTTGACTTCTGAATGAAACAAAGTTTAAACAGATTTATTCTGGGTGACCCACTTTGTCGTGTGAAGTGTTAGTTTAAAACATAGCAGCATACAACAACTTTACAATAACTTTACAATAAATTTACATTCCTGAACAGCTGTGGTCGCCAATGACATTACACATACAACGAGTGCTAAATGTAAAATGTAGTTCAGAGATATTCTCCTCGTCGCTTCAAACAATCTCTCAAATCCTCTTCAGTAGGATAAAAGGAAAAACAATGACTAGAGAAGACGGGAGACGACCAGACATGGGATGTGTTCCAGTATGATTGGTCTTTGTGCTTATCATATTTGTTTTCTGTTTATTCATTCATTCAGCTTCGTTCAGCTTTCACTGGTTTGTGCATCTCACTCCATTGAAACTTTGTATTTGAACTTGATTGCATTGCTGCCAAAGCCTGGGAGGAGGAGGAACGTGCGTAGATTGGAAAGGAAAGGGTCAACAGTAACGACACAGAGGAGTTGCTGCCATTAATTTTGTGTTAAATATCAGCAAAATGATCATTTTAGTTTCACCACTCACATAGAGTATCTGCAATGAGTGTCTTTACAACAAAACACAGAACTAATCAAAGTAGAAATCTAATAAACCTGTTTAACAGTGTACATACAGTCACTGTTTAATAAAATACACCACTTACAAATGTTTACAAAGCTTAAAATTTCTAAAACAGCCACTGAAAGGAACTGTAGATTGCTCTCTACCTCATATGCTGAGGGAAATGAAGTGTAAACATATAAAGCAGTACCTTAAATGTACAGCAGGTGGCATGTCTATTCAAAAACAGATGACATATTGATGTCTATTAAAAAACAGATCATGACGATGTCTGCCAAGTGTATGTTTTCTTTTTTTTTCAATTTGCTTTTCAAAAACATAACAATTTAGGCCAAACTCAATCTAAACATAATCTTTAACTGACTGAGACATGTCAGACATACAATGAATTAAAAATAAATCCATAAAATTTACACAAAACAAACAAAAGAAAGAATAAAAAGAACAATATAACGTTCTGACATCAGAACAGAAACTCTGTAAAGGGTTAAATAAAACCATATTCTTGAAACAAATCACACAATTGTTTAGCCCTCTCACCCTTCATTATTTTAAAGCCTCTAAATACAGTAGGTGGCAGACTCCTTTTTAAAGACAATCAATCGAGGAGCTGTTTTCAAAATTTTGCATTTATGAATGAAGTAATTAAGTAAAATAAGTAAACAATTTGCAGTTACGTCATCATCTTTGTAGTTCAAATGTACTCCAAATTTCATAATGTCCCACAAATAGAAGAAAACACTGAAATATATTGTTTAATCCAGATGTCAACATCAGACTAGAAAGGAATAACAATAAGGAAATAGATGCTCAACGGTTTCAATATCACTATTGCAGAATTGGCAAACATTACAATTCACATTAAATATTTTTTTTCAGAAACTTCTTTGCAGGGTAAATATCATACATGACTTTAAAATGTATTTCTTTATATTTTGGCAAAAGAGGAAATGTTAAATATATTTTCATCTAATTGTCTTAACTAAATTCTTATTAAAAGGTTAAAAAATATCACTTCTTTTAGCGTTCCTGTATAAGACACCTTTTAATAAACGTATTTGTGCATTTCTTGTCCACAAAACTTAACTTACCTAATTTAATATCCATAATTTTTGGTGTGACAGCGGAATAAGCTAGGATCTCTTTTAACATGTTAATTAATGGTAAGGGAATACATCTAATTCAAATAAACTTTTTTTTGCACAATTAAATTTAAAGATAGTACCAGGTTCATTGCAACTAACAAAACAACCATTCTGTCAAGCGTATGTAAATCCCCATTTTCTCTCATTTACGTATTTATTATTATAGGCTAAATAAATAATTTTTAAAAATAACAATTTTACGCTGAAAAATCTTTTGAAATGCCCTAAAAATTATATTAATCAAGGATGCCAGTAAAATTAATAAATTTGTAATTACAACATTGGTGTTTCATCATTTTCTCGGCATGTCTGTGATTATCATATGTTCACATGATGGAACAGCTCTACTTCACAAACCTTTGACAAATCTTGTCAGGTTTATTCAGATGCTTTGAGCAACAATTTAAAGGCTGATCTAACGCTCAATGGAGATAAGCTCATCTACAGAAGAGACATGCTGTCACTGCGAAAGAGATTAGTGATTAAGATGACTTATTTTTCTCTGTTTATGGTTCTCTGTTTAGACATAAATTCTTGTGATATTGTAAAACTGTAGATTTGTTCATTCATTCATTCATTTTCTTTTTGGCTTAGTCTCTTTATTAATCTAAGGGCCACAGCGGAATGAACCACCAACTTATCCAGCATATGTTTTACGTAGCGGATGCCCTTCCAGCTGCAACCCATCACTGAGGAACACCACACGCTCTCATTCACACTCATACATTACGGACAATTTAGCTTACCCAATTCACCTATAGCGCGTCTTTGGATTGCTGGGGGAAACCGAAGCACCCAGAGAAATACCACACGAAATGGGAGAACATGCAAATTCCACACAGAAATGCGAATTGACCCAGCTGAGGCTCGAACGAGCGACCTTCTTGCAGTGAGGCGACAGCGCTACCCACTGCACCATCGTAGTGCCCCACTGTAGATTTGTATTTCTGGTTAATTTTGTTGATTATTTATAACTATAGCTTGGAAAGGGTGACACCGTGGCTCAGTGGTTAGTCTCACAGCAAGAAGGCTGCTGGTTTGAGTCCTGGCTGATTCAGTTGGTATTTCTGTGTGGAGTTTGCATGTTCACCCCGTGTTCACGTGGTATCCGAGTGCTCCAGTTTCTCCAACAAAGACATGCGGTATAGGTGAACTGAATAAACTAAATTGGCCGTAGTGTATGCGTGTGAATGAGTGTGTACGGATGTTTCCCAGTGCAACTGGAATGGCATCCGCTGTGTAAAACATATGCTGCAATAGTTGGCAGTTCTTTTTGCTGTGGCGACCCCTGATGAATAAAGAGACTAAGAATGAATGAATCAACTATAGTTTGGACTAGCCCAGGGGTGTCCAAAGTTTTTGGGCCGAGGGCCAGATGCAAAAAACA
>CAIGQQ010028139.1:120425-150680 GCA_903798035.1 Danio albolineatus
ATATAATTTTTTTTGAATGTCTATAGAACAAATCATCATTTTACAGTGATTTTCCTAATTACCTTAACTTGCCTAGTTAACCCAGTTAAGCCTTTAATTTGCACTTTACATTGCATCAGCTGAATACTAGTACATTGAAAAATATCAAGTAAATTACTATGAACTGTCATCATGGCAAAGAAAAACCTAGGTTGTGTAGTCGGGTTTCCTTAATATCTTAAAGCTGAGGGTCACACATATAGTATTACTTTTATTATTATAACAATATTCCTGTGATGAGCAGCACTCACCTGTCATAAACCTGTATTTTTCATCCATTTTGAAGTGGTTGATTAGCTATAATTGATGTTTGGTGACTGTTCCCACACTGATTATAAAGTAAAATGTGATTGGTTAGAGCTAGAACGAGGTATGATTGGTCAGTGCTACATGTGCAATACATGACTGAAAGTAGGGTTGGAGCTCATCTGTTTTTGAAATGGTGACGCCCCCTGACACTTGAGTGGCTTACAATCCAAGATAATTTCAACAATTTACATATGTGCTCTTCACAAATGCACAGAGAGCTATCCCAAAACATACCTGTCAACATTGGGATGTGAAAATAAGGGATATGCCCACCATAAAAAAAAAAAAAAAAACATATTAAATATGTTCTTCTGAAGCTGTTCAGTCAGTAATATTTTATAATATTATTATTTACAAAAGAAAATTTAAAAGTATACATTAGCAAACAGTTTAGCTTATTAAAATGAGCTATTATAAAGAAACAGAATCAAGTTATCAAATCTCATTAATCTTATTCTCACTGTATAACTTACACATTCTGAATAAAGAGCAACAAATGAATCTCATTTATTTAGATTTTTCTGTTTGATTACATTAAATAACAGAGGTGTCACTTATAATGAAAGCATTCGATTGCTTTCCTAACATTTTATGCTCATTTAGGACAAAATTAGTTGAAAACCCCAGAAAAAAAGCCCATTAAGATCGACATCTTTATATGTTATTATTATTAATCATATGTGTGTATGTCTGTTCAAACACGCACCCAAAACTCAGTGTCCACTTTTGCTATGCTTCAAATCACATGTACAGAATCCATTTGGGAAACAGCAACTATTTATCACTATGGAGCGCGTCAGCTGACAGTCACGCACCGCTTTATGACTGTTTTGAGGATTGCATAGGAGGAGCGACGGCTCCTGTAATGAAAGGAAAGAAAATCCAGCTGTTTTTATGTTTATTTCAAAGTGTTTCATGCCTAAATAATAGGAAAGCACAGAACAGACTTACATTTAATAGCAAGGGGCGGCCCCTGGTGGTTCGGCGGTATGGGTTGCGTATAGGCATAATCAGCTCTTTAATGTTTATTGCCACCCTTCAAAGAAAGACTGAAAATACATGAGTAATACGGGGAAATACCTTTACGGGATGATAGCGGGATAGAACTGTAAAATACGGGAAAATCCTGGAAAAAATGGGAGGATTGACAGGTATGTCCACAAATGTGTGCAGAAATCTACAAATGCACAGGACACGTGGTCTTACTTTTTTATTCATGTTTGTAAAACTAAGATTTCTCCGTTATATTTATTTTGTGAATATACTTTGCTATCGTCAGGCACTCTACATTTATTTGCCGATCACAATATATTTATTCTTTAAAAGAAAATGGCCGTATCACAATGGTCTATTTTGAACAAAATCCGAATCTATTTTCTGCCTGGTAAGCATATCTTTGAGGAAATGCAAATGTAGTTTCTACTTATCTAGTTATTTATATCAGTAACTGGGCGTACTGATGGCTCTCAAGAGAATCTGAATAAATACAGGGAGTGGTGAAACGACATCTAGGGAGGAGAACAGAGCAGAACAGATGGCTGTGAGAAAGAGGAGCAGGAGGATGGGCCAGCGACACCTCACTCTTCACACGGTCTGGTGACAGCTCCCCTCCACCCCTCCTCCCTGGTGCAAAATGAGCGGGGTAATTTTACTTGTGTACAAACCAGCCTGGGGCGAGTAATAAGCACAGCACAGAAGCACAGGTGAATAAATCTTTGTGATGAAGCGCCACGCACTACAAGGATGACAAGTACCTCCTCTACTGGCACCAAATAGCATTTCAGTATCTATAGCTGCAACGGTGGGAGGTTCTAATAAAGATGTTCATTTTGAGATGTAATTGAACATAGAACTGAAAGCAGCAAGCACCGTAAGACACAGACTAAGCATTTATAACAATTAAGTCAGGGCAATAAAACAAAGAAACAACATTCATATAAAAACCCTATGTGTGTATGAGAGAAATGACAGCATCTTAGAAAACTAAACATTCAGAACAGAACAACAGACCTTTATATTCAAGGTCGCTTCTACTTGCCAGGGTACCTGGGGTTTGGTGGAGGCTGGGGGAAGTGTTGGGGGATGCCCCTTGATTGCCGTGGTTACCAAAATAGGGGAGAGAGGGGAGGGAACTTCATTGAGAGGTACACTGTTGTGATTGGGCGGAGAAGTGTATAGACCATCCTCAAATGCATTTAGGTCCTTCAGCATGGAGCCTATTTCTGGTTCAGGGTCACTGAGATCCTCTAGGAGAAAAAGATAATTAGAAATTATAGTTCAGACTAGGCAAACAACTGAAATGGCTTGGTCTCAAATGTATTTACCACAAAAAACAGAAAGGTACACAAAATGAGACTAAAACATTCTTAATGCTACTTATATGCCATATCGAGCCCAATAGACAACTCAGGGATTTCTTGTAAAATGCATAAATTTTTTTTCCCACTCATACATTGCTGGTCAAAAATATAAAATGCTAACTTTATGCTCACCACTTTTTTAAAATGCTAATTATTCCAGCAGTAGAAAACTAACTTTGCACCTAGATCGTTAAAATAGACCCCCAAAGGTCTAGAATTTGTCCGATACATGACCTCATTTGTGCAATTTTGGCTGCTATATGCCATCATAAATTGTGAAAATAACCTGTCAAAAAAGGCTTTAAGACCAAGCGGAACAGTTTTTAATGTAAAAATTTAACAGATTCCTATCTTTTGCTAATGATATATGATTTTATAAATTCGCATCTTAAAAAATATATATTTCCCAGTGATGGGATGCAGCTGGAAGGACATCCGCTGTGTAAAAAATGTGCTGGATAAGTTGACAGTTCATTCCGCTGTGGCGACCCCGGATTAATAAAGGGACTAAGCCGAAAAGAAAATGAATGAATGAATGAATTTTATCTTGAAAGAATAATTAAAGAGCCTCTATTTTGCATTTAAAAAGGTCATATTTTAGTTTTGGGCGTCTCCAACAACATGCTGGTATGCATGCAAGATCAAAAATCACTTTTATTGTCTTATAATATGCACATATTTTTACCTATTTATCCCAGGGACTCCCATATGAATCGTTCTGCGATTCATCTATTCCCAAACCCCTTCCTAGCGCGATGCTAATTTGCGCTAATTGGACCAATGACAGTCTGTTGCAATTGGTTGACAGCGTTCAGCGAGAGAGATAGAGAGAAATGCCCACCACGGCTTATCAACAACATTGAAGTAGTCAGAGTGCAGAGTGTATGTGTGAGCATACCCACCAACACTCCCATTTTTTGGACCCATCTCCCGCCCCCTCTGTGAAACACAGGGGTCACCAATACTGGTATAGGATCCGATCGCAGTAGTTACTAACACAACAGTACACAGTACTCGGTTCTCAACAGCGTTAGACACCTCACCTCTGAACCTAAGCCCCCGGTCTCCCGGATTTTTAAGGGACAAATGTTGGCAGGTATGTGTGTTAAACACCAGTATATTGCTCTATTCTTAACCATGACTAATAACAGTGACACACATTCAGTATTAATGCACACAGTAGCAAAAGCTGAAATATTTTAAAACTTGACCACCGCACGTGTGTAGGAACAGCTGACAGTGGCCAAAGCAACGACAAACGGCAGAGGAACATGAGCTCACAAATGCATTTAAATCCGTAAACAAAGCTGCAAGCGGCACGTTTTAAAGAGTTAACCAGATACACTACAAGCGATTACAAGTAACAAAACACAATTAAATACATGTGTAGATGTGTAGCACTAGTCAGAAAATGACGGGAAGATATTTTTGCAAAAATAAACCTCAACCACTGACTCCTCCAATAATATCCAGCTGCGTCTTCGCAACATGATTTAACCAGCGTCTACTACTGTGTTCTTCTTCTCCTTTTTCTTTCTTTTGTGCTACTGTGTTTGTGGGCAGGGCCAGGGGGTTCAATTTTCCAGGGTTTGCACGTGCAAAAATGGGGCTTAAGTTTCATATCTACATCACAGCAAAGCGGCTAAAGGTCCGTTATTAAGACGGTTCATTTGAAGAACTATGAGTCAACTCTTTTAGAGATGTATCAATAGTTTTAAACACTGTGCACTTTCAGATTTCAGCCTTAGATGGATATTTCACTTCACTTAGAGCTGTGTTACACACTGCACGGAAGGTCATTTTCAAGAACCCATAAAAGGGGCTCTTTAATGGCCCGTTTCCACTGAGTGGTGCGGTACGGTACGGTTCGGTATGCTTTTAAGGTCGTTTCCACTGTCTAAAAGCGTACCGAACCGAACTGTACCGTACCACTTTTTAGTCACCCTTTGCAAAGGGTCCCAAGCGTACCAAAGCGAGCTGTAAGGCGGAGCTAGACGCGCAGCTGAACGCCATTGGCTAACAGAGATACGTCACTTGCCTGCGCAACAAGCCAGAATGAAAACAAAAGACCTGCCATGTTTAATACAAAGCAGAGAGACAATACTCCGAAATAATATCAGCATATAATAACGAGCCATGGTCGACCCGAACTCAAACAAACCTTGTTGTCGTCTTGAACGGCCACCATGCCGAGAGAAGAGCAGATTCTTATGGGTTACGAGCCCATCAGCGCAAGCGCGTGAGGTTTCACTTGTCTCTTGTGATCGCGTGCGCGTCAATGTTTGAAATAACAAAGTTCTTAACCTGGACTATTATAAACTCGGAATGACGGAGTTACTCTCTAACGAGAGAATAATGACGGAGAGGCTACATGTACTGGTCAAGATAAAAGATACAGATGAGAGGTTTGCACAGACGGGGCTCTATTTCGTATTGTTTTTGAACCTAAATAAGGCATACATGTCTGCTGTGTGTAGTTTTTCTGTAATTTGGTAACATCGGAGACTGTGTGGGGCTGTATGTGTTCATATATGCTGCATTTATTTATTTATTTGATATAATCGCGGACCGTAGGCTATTTCGCATCATTGATCTGCAGTTATAATAAGATCATGTTTAGTCAGTAATGACATTTTTACACCAGTAATTATGTGTATAATAAAGCATCTGTTTTGTGAGAAGTGCTTCTCGTATGATTTGTGAACGACCCATAAAGCTTTACTGTAGACATTTCATCGAGCGAAAATGACGTCGACAAACTTTTTGTCGTACACCACGCCCACCAAAAGAGTACCTTTTTGCAGTGGAAATGCAAGCCTGATAAAGGTGACCCGTACCGACCCGTACCGTACCGTACTGTACCACTCAGTGGAAACGGGTCATAAGCCACCAGAGTAAATTATTTTGCTCCTGAGTTGTGTTGTGAATAAAACATAGGCTAAAGTATTATTGTCCTTGACAAAAGTGTTTTTAAAGTTGTATTTTAATGCTTTAATTTTTGTAAAATCACAGGCAGGAATTGATATACCTTTGATGACTTTACATGTGTTTGAGACTCGCAATATGCCATTTCCATGTACGGAACACTTATTATTCAGCCCTCAAATTAGAATCTGGCATGCATATTAAGTATGATAAAAGTGTAGATTAATAAATAAGCATTTAAAAAATAAGCATAAAAAAATGATCATTGTTGTAATCTCATTAGGAAATGTTGTGGCCAATCAAATATCGCCAGAGGCATACATATTAATGATCCCATGTGGACTGTTTGTTCCGATTGGCCTGTTTTTGACTGAGATTTTACACTCATTGGATAAACATGAGAACAAGGGAACAGTGGTGTTTAAGGCCCCATTTACACTAATACGTTTTAGTTTTAAAATGCTTACCTTTTGCTACGGTTACGTCTTCCATCCACACTACCCCAAAGTTTTCGATCCCCGAAAACGGAGCATTTTGAAAAGGCTTTGAAGAGGCCTTTTTAGTTTTAAAACGCTGCTGCTCTGTGTCAGTGTGGATAGGGAAAATTAAAAACAGAAGCTGATTGGGGCTTTTTCCTCAACATTAGGTACACAAAGTTCAGTCTTGCATCTTTTCCTTGTTCAGACACTGCAAGATTGATATGGAGAACAAACTCCCGAGAACACGTCGGTTAAATCTTCAAAAGGTAACAGTGTACTTTATAACGTCATTCGCATCCCCCTGGCTATGTTGTCTTTACAATAAAATGGAAAAATGATATAAGGACCTGCCTATTTTCATTTTGATATTTAACAGACACCAAAAATGTTGAGGCACCATGTATTGTAGCTACATTTTTATATGACCGTCATCTTCACTGTATGCATATTTAGAACAAAACGGAAACTATAACATAACTGCCTCCTTTCTTTTTCATTGAGTTTTAATCACTAATAATGGCAATCAATAATACAATAAGTTTATACAATATAGAAAATCAAGGCAAGCAAGCAGTCAAATGTGCAGAATCAGTGTGTGTGGTTACATAAATTGATATATTAGATATATTAACTTATCTTTGTGCTCAGCCAAAACAAGTTACCTGAGAACAAGTAATAGATATAAAAGACCATAGAGTCGTTATATAGGGACAAGATGAATTAAATATCATGTTTAACAACTATAGTGAGATGAAATCCGGCGGTAGATTTTTGATGAAGATTTTTTTGATGTCCGACGTGAACTGCTCTCACCTGGAGAGCTGTGCTCAAAGCACCCGCGACTGCCTGGAGCTCAGACCTCAGCATATGATTCAGAGCATGCCAGAGTAAGTGTGTGGTCACATAATGTGCTTTTTCAACAGTATAGTGTGGATGAGATCTTTTCAGAAATGCTAGGTGAAACGCCAGTGTGGACGTGAATCTTTTCATTCTAAAACGCCCTTCAAAACTAAACGTATTAGTGTAAATGAGGCCTGAGGTTCACAGTATTTCATTTCCATGTACTGAACTTTTACTTTTATGGCACCTGTAAAAAGTTAAAGTCAAGTACTTCTAGAGTAATATGAGGCTGAGCCAATGCAAATAACAGAACTGTCATTTTACTATCAACAATACTGTTAACCTTTATTTGTAGATTGAAACATATGTGACTAAATAAGTCAATGTGATTCAGAAAATCTCTTACCTTTACCTCGGCCTTTGTCTTTTTTGCCTCCATGCTTTCTGTGCTCAGCCAGAAGCCTGTGACCATGTCGTCTGCCTTTACGATTGAACTCTCCCTCTGCTGGATGACTTCCTTGACGCATTTGAGCAGCAGCCCTGACCTCACCGTGAACTTCTGCCTTCATACTGTCCTCAGGTCCCATCTCTAGTCTTACGGGGCTCAGACCCTCCATACTTGTCCCATCATCCTCCAGTCTGTCCATATGCCTTTGAGAAAACAGCCCAGCACTATCCCGTTCTTTACGTGACCAGTGTCTCCTTTGTTGTCTGCCATTGGGAAGTCCCATTTCAGGGTCTTCCTTGGAGTTAGTGATGGAAGTGGTCAGACTCTGTTTGAAACTGTCAGATGAGATTTCAGAGCTGTGCGATGTGTGAGAGAGTGTTATAAAAAGTAGAATGAAGAGTTGACACAAGCCAGGAGCCAGCATTTTCAAACACAGGGCCACCTGTAGACAAGGGCAAAATCTAGTCAGTTCTGAAACAGCAGGTAGATTAATTCATTCATTCAATCATTCCTTTTTTTTTTTTTTTTTTTGGCTTAGTCCTTTTATTAATCTTGGGAGCCACAGTGGAATGAACCACTTATCCAGCATAAGCTTTTGTGCAGCAGATGCCCTTCCAGCTGCAACCCATCACTGTGGACAATTTAGCTTACCCAATTCACCTATATCACGTCTTTGGACTTATGGAGGAAACCGGAGCACCCAGAGGGAGGGTAAAGAACATGGGGAGAACATGCAAACTCCACACAGAAAGCCAACTGACCCAGCCAAGCTTCGAACCAGTGACCTTCTTGCTGTGAGGTGATTGTGCTACCCACTGTGCCACCGTGAGCAGCACGATTATTTGCTAAAAGATTGTGATCTCAGTTCAAAATAGAATATAGAAAATCAAGGCAAGCAAGCAGTCAAATGTGCAGAATCAGTGTGCGTTGTTACATAAATTGATATATTAGATATTTTAACTTATCTTTGCGCTCAGCCAAAACAAGTTACCAGAAAACAAGTAATAGATTCAAAAGTCCAAAGAGTCGTTATACAGGGACAAGATGAATAACCCGCTGACTACCTGGAGCTCAGACCTCCGCATATGATGCAGTGCATGCCAGAGTAAGTGTGTGGGCACATGATGTGCGTTTTCAGTGGTACAGTGTGGATGGAGATCTTTTCAGAAACGCTAGGTGAAACGCCAGTGCGGACGTGAATAATTTTCATTCTAAAACGCCTTTTAAAACTAAACGTATTAGTGTAAATGAGGCCTGAGGTTCACAGTATTTCATTTCCTCGAACCAGTGACCTTGTTGCTGTGAGGTGATTATGCTACCCACTGTGCCACCGTAAGCAGCATCATTAATCGCTAAAAGATTGTGATCTCAGTTCGACCCCCAATACAATCTATGATTCAGCTAATTATATTTTCAAGGACAGGAGAGAAGCAAAAAGGGACACATTGATTTCTATGCGAAGAAACGTGGACAGGCTGCGAACGGCATTGAAATTGTCAGCTACTGTATTTATAAAGTATAATTCACCCAAAAATGTCAATTCCTTCTTCGTTTACTTAATTGCATAATGACTAGGCATGTGACGAGACCTCAGGACATGAGATCTTACGAGATTAAATCACGACGAGATGAAATTTTGACTTGTGCGATGTGATGTCATGATGGAGCCTTATGGTGAAATTAGCACTAAAGATTATAGGCAGGATAGGATTTATGTACTGTGCACAAACTGCCTCGGTGTTCCACGTCTCTCGTTTACTTGGGTGGGTGTGGTGTAAATTCTTTTTTCACTGGGGTTCAAAGGTTGCTGTGTCCAAAAGCAAAGCCTGCTACAACTGCTGCTAAACAAATGAACCATGTGATGGAATAGCACATTGGATATGCTTAAAGTCATAATCGTTGTAAACACAATTGGGATTAAGATGTAAAACATTCCTGTTTACATGTGCTTACATGTAAACTCTATAATCAAACTATTACCATCATGTAGGACTTTTAGCTGCATTTTGCAACTGTATACAGACGGCTGTTTGATACTATTCTCTGCACCTACCGAGTCAGTAAAGGACCACAGATGTACATAATGACTGATTAACTATTAACCAAAAGGGTGCATTTTAACTGATTAATGGTATAAGTTAATTTATAATTTTTTTTAAATTCTCTATTTTTTAAGTTTGGCAGCATAAGAAGCCGTTCACAACAAACGCTTTTAGTCAGTTTACTAATGGGTGGCTCTGGGTTGTTTTTGCTGTAAGCACTCTGTGCACTCGCTTTTGAAAGAATCAACTCTGAGTGTTACGTCAGTCGCATCTTTTTCATTCTGCAATCAGACTAATCAAAGAAATAATTTTTGGTACACACACACACACAGTGAACTTATGGAGATACTCACACCCGTCATCATCAACATCACCGAACACATATTTATGCCACCAAAATTTGCTTTTCATTTGGCATGCTGTATTAAATTCCATTAAAACAACTCTCTCCTGTGGGTCGTTACTTCATACTCGCATCCAGTAGCTCAGAGTTTGTCACAGGGGCATGAAATATTGCTGAATGAAAGTGAAACTGATAAAAGATTAAAAAGAAATACCAAAAATTACATGATAACATATTTTTTTTGAAAGTTCAAATTGTGGAAAGGAGTTTGATTTCTCCTGTGAAATTGTACAGGGAAGAAGCCAGTCAGAAGACTTTATAGCTAAATATTTAGCAGTGTTCGCATGTCCTTTATTGTATAATTTATTAAAATGGCAGTAAAATAACATTCATTACAAGTTGATTTTAAAAAATGACCAAAATTTACATTTTGCACTTAACACTGTTTGGAGTAAAGACCTAAATTGTACATTTAGCGATGAACATTGGAAAAAAATTAGCCAAAACTGTAAAGTAATGTCAAGAAATTTAGCAGTATGCTTAATACAATTTAAAATTTTGAATCGTTTGTATTGGACTCCGAGTAGGCTTAGCAGGCTTGGGTTGAAGGACTCTGCTGAATGCTGGAGATGTGAAAGCAAAGAAGGAGACCTGATGCATGCTGTACCCTGTGGTCCTGTTCTAAAACACAGGAATTCTGGGTTGAAGTACATAATTCCATTCAGGATGTTTCTGGATGCTGCTTTTCATTTTGTCCTAAAATATATGTACTGGGAGACCCATTCGTGTTGGGATCTGGTGTGAAGATGTCTGAGTGGATTCAAATAAGTATTATGATCGGAAGACAAATCATTATGAGGGAATGTCGTTCAGCAGGTCGACTATTATTTCAAGAATGGGTTACGGAATTGGGGAAGGTGGCAGCATATGAAAAAAATTACATATAGACTACTTGATAAATTACATGTTTATCAGAGAAAATGGGGAAATTATTTGGCATTTTTGGAGGATGAATAAGGTCATTGTGGTGAGGCGCATGGTAAAAGTGTAATTATCTTATTTGATTTATTTATGTATCATTATTAATTGCATTCTTATTTGATTTATGTAGCTTTTTTTTACTATTATTTTCTGTATTTTATTTTTTTTCTGTTTTTTTTATATTATTTCTCTGTATCTACTGGATTTATGATAGCAACATCTAATTACAGTCACTGCTGCTGTTGGGGAGGGGAGGGGAAAGGGGGTGTTAAAAGATGCTAAATTTTAAAATTGATGTAAATTGATGGTACTGTTAAATTATTGAAGAAAATAAAAAAATTGAATCATTTTTTTAGCTGAATAAAAATATATTTTCCATTCATATATTAGCAAATATTTTGCAGTGTTTGCATGTCCTTTACTGCAAAGAGTTAATTCAAATATAAGTAAAATAACATGAATTACAGGTTCATTTAAAAAAGCACCTAAATAGTTTTGCATTTTGAGATTTTCAGTTGAATAAAAGACTATTTTGTATTAATATATTTCATCATTGAGGATTCCAAAAATTGTGTAAAATCTTGTCTCATTCTCGAGAACCCAATCTTATGTCTCATAGAGTAAGTGTCTCGTCACACCCTAATGACATATTCACAGCTGCAAAATCACACTTGAGTGGACTCACTTGGTTTATTTGAGGACGTGCTCGCGAATGAATTCTGCTTCATCAGAACCACTCTGCCTACGCTCTGAATAACAGGTAATAAATGTGTAAATATTCTTCAGTTTGCATAGAATGGTTTCACTACATAAAACCACAGTGCATTGTCAGGAGCCACAGGTAGTAATTATGTTTGCAAGTGTAACCTGCCTCTCCACCACCCACCCATTTGCTCTGAGCTGGGATTGAACATTGAATTCTTTGCCTGGTGAATGGAGAGGGGTCTGGATGCAGACCTGGCCCAGTGCAATCAGAGATGCATCAAATGCTTTTTAAAGCCCACCCCTAAACCCAACCCCTCACAGTGACTTCAATAGCTCCGTTGAGTGCGTTGTGTCTGACACTGAATCACTGAGATATGCAGTCTCAGCTTGCATCAAGGCTGCATCAAGATACTATTGGGTGAATGCTCTAACAAGTAGGCTAAAGACCCTTTTTTTCTCGTGAGTTCAAAGATAGACCAAATGTGCTAAAAAAAACAAAAAACAAATATCATGTTTGGATGCTTGCTAGACCAGAAAGAAAATGAGCCAAAGGAAGAACTTTTCCTTAGGTGTGATATCAAAGTCATGTTAATGGTGTTTTTTTTTTACCGAGAAAATCAAAGTTATGGGTCTTACTTTGATCAAACAAGGTCTCCTCTCATCTTCAAACGCTCCCTTTAGTAAATCAGTCCCCTTCACTCTATTTTTCATACCTGAGACCAAACCATGTTGCCCCAAACAGCAGACATCTATACCTGCACTTAAAGTTGCCACGAAATCAAAATGTACTCTTCTTATTTTTATAAACATATAGTAATGCTTGTTATAATCAATGTATATGTGTAAATGCATTCATTTATTTTCCTCCCGGCTTAGTCCCTTTTTTTAATCTAGGGTCGCCACAATGAACCCCCAACTTATGCAGCATATTTTTTTAATCAACGGATGCCCTGCCAGCTGCAACCCATCTCTGGGAAACATTTGTAAATTATTGTTTTGTAAAAATGAATTTGCCCTCATAATTTTCAATTCAATTTTTTCTGTAGCGCTTTTACAATGTAAATTGTGTCAAAGCAGCTTAACATAGAAGTTCAAGTAAACTGAAAATGTTTTAGTTCAGTTTTTAGAGTTTAAGTTCAGTTTAGTTCAGTTCAGTGTGGTTTAAATTTCACTGTTGAAAGTCCAAACACTGAAGAGTAATCCATCGATGCGCAGAATCCATCGAAGATCCATCGAAGACCCAAAATTAAACAAGCCAGTGGCGACGTGAAAACCTCGAGAAAAACCAGGCTCAGTTGAGCATGACAATTCTGCTCTGGCCAAACTTCTTGTGCAGAGCTGTAATCTTTTATCAAATACCATAATCTTTCCTTCACCCTCAAAACAGTTTTTCTTCACTTCTGATCACATACAATGTCTTTCAGATGGGACTAGAAATCTCATTTCTCCCCTGCTTTCATCAGTCTTCCTAGATTTTGTTGGCAATGCCCATCCTCCAATGATACAATCAGTCCCCAAAGAATGAAATCATGCAACACACTACATCACATTTCAAGACTGTTTCAATTGGATGCACATTGTGATATGGAGAAAAAGAAGGACAGTCTTAACTTCTGTTTCATGCCAACTTTAAAGCCGCATTTCCACTATCGTGCTGAACCGTTCTTTATGCTGAACCGTTCCGTTCTGTGCCAAACCAGGCCATACAGCACGGATACGGTTTAATTTTCCACTGTTGTGCTGCAACAAAGCTCTTTGAAACATTACACAAAGCACATCAGTAGTTGCCTTGGTAACGCAATGTAAACGGCTCCCTTTGTTCAATTAAATTTAAATAATAGCCGAAACTATTTTTTTCATGTTCATGAAAGCGAAAGCAACCATGTGACTAAGCACTGTTATGCAGCTCTCTCATACGGGGTGCTAAATATAGCTACATGTCACAGCACCCGTATTTATTTAGAGGTCATATGTTGCGCGGCTCTGGGTAAATTAAAATGTAACGTGTTGATTGAAAGTGATTGGATGTGGAATAAACAATATATTTCAAATCTCCGTACATAACAGAAATATAAACAATGATAATGCAACAATAATAGTGCATTTGTCTTATAGTGGCAGAAATATATTTTTGGACAGGCCTTGTCAAAAGTGAGCGGGCACTTTCACAAACTAAATGTCACTTAAATGCTTTCATTTTTAACAATAAATTAAATAACAGTTGTTTTATATTAAAAGTTGATAAGGAAATATACACTTTGATGGTAAAAAATAACCTTTTAAGCGATGGCTGTTGTTTGTTTCAGTATTCAAACATTAAATAACGAATGCATCAAGTTAAATAAAAAACTAATTTGAAACAACATGTATATCAGGATATAAAGGATATTATAATTAGCAAAATGTTGCTCTTTTATCTTTGTAGTTTTATCATCTTATTTTTGCTATTTTATTTATTTGTTTGTCTTAACTAACAAGCTATAGAAAAAGTCTTGCTTGACGTTTTAGAAAATATTTTGCGTATGCGTATATATCATTATATATTAAAGATCACCGAGAACAAAAAACAAAAATACAGAAACATGTTATGCCCCATAAATGTCAAACTTATCTATAACTGAATCATATAATGGCTTTTAGCTGAAATGATGAAAATTGCTCATTTATTTTTATAAAACATGTCAAAACTTATTGATATTTTTTTTGAGTAAAAGCAATACTGACATTTAAGAATCCATATTGATTTAATTAATTCATTCATTTGACTTGTTTATTGGTGCATATACAGGCTATTATTTAAATCATATAACAGTACCTTGGACAGCTACAGTGTCAATCCGTAAAGCTTTCAAGCAAAGTTCAAAAATAAAAGAAAGAGTTGACTTTCCTTTGGACGGCCGACATTACAGTGCGCCGTCCTTCAGGTGGTCTAGCTGGTATTAAATTAACAAGCTGCCTGAGATTTGAATAAAAAGTGCAATTATTTCCTCATTGTTCAACGATATAGAGATGTTGTCGTGGATTGTGGGCATCGATTATGTCCTGCATACGATGCGCAGCAGAAAAATAAAGTTCTCACCCGGATCAGAGCGATTTTTTTTTGTGCTGCTGTACCTAGGATGTCAATCAAATGAATCAAGCTCTAGCCACAAATAAAATAATAGGCTATTTTATTATTTTAAGACTTTAGATGACTGGTTAGTAATTATATTACACATGGTTAGGCTATTCAAGTCAATGAAATAATAACTTTAATAAATAAAATATTTCGTAAGAACGTGAAGAATCTCTGCCAGAGACTGCTCTATGGTTTTAAAACCCTTTTCAAAACTATCGTTTAGACCTGTATCGTTTTTTTATATTAAATGCAGTGTAGTTTGGATGATGTCTTTACAGTTACTATTATTATTATGTTTTTAATGAGAAAATATTATTACTATATTCATTCATTCACTTTTTCTTTTCAGCTTAGTCCCTTTATTAATCTGGTGTCACCACAGCAGAATTGCTGTGCATTCTTGTACACACACACACACATACAGTATGAGCACATTGTGCTGTTTTTGCTCATCTACTTGTGTCAGATGTGACAGATTGGCCACCAAACAGGTAAAAATGCTGCTGTATAGAGATCTATTATAGCAAGGATTTTGCCAAAAAGAATCCTGATTTAACATCCACAAACTGGGACTCCTGCTGTGTGAAGCGTGCTTGTTTATTGTCGTGTTCACTATGCAGCTGTAGTGATAGTAGTTATAAATTATGTAGCTCAAAAAGTATTAGCTCAAAATTATGTAAGAAATTAAGCGTACCACTTACTGCTTCTTGAAGTGCAGTCAGTCACAGTGATTTGGAACAGATTTTTTAAGTTTCTTAGCAAATTCTGTCTTGTGAACATGATTATAGCTACACGTTACCACTGAGACATGTTAATTCTTGTAAATTAATATCGGTGGGCAGGAAAAACTCCACTGCTATGTCACATTGTGGTGGGCCTCAAGATTACTGGTATTTAGATCCTATTTTAACATCAGGAAATTAAAAAAAGAGAGACATGAGTAAATATGACTGAGTACACGCTACACAATTCTGTCCAAACAGCTCCAAAATGTTGATTTTTCATGATGGGGCCTCTTTAAATTAATTGCAAGGATAATAAAGAAATGGACGATCTGTTTTGTATGATATTGTCACGGATTGAGTGCTGGGAGAGCCTGACCAATCACAGCGAGCACCTTCACCTGAGTTTTAATTACACACAGCTGTCTCCCATCACAGAGCACTCCATAAGAATACACTCCTCACAGCACTCAATGTCCGGGCTCGTTGATACGAAGCGGACCCTGAGTGTTCACTCTCCTGAGAAACTTACCTGAATTCCAGTACTTACCGTCTCTCTGTTTATTCCTAGTTGTTCCAGTCTTCCTCGTATCTAGTCTTTGGTGTGTTTGTCATTTGTCTGTCATCCGTCCAAGTTATCTGGTGTGTGCAGTCCGTCATCCTCATTGTGTCTCACCCATTCTGCTGAAGAGAAAGGCCTATTATCATCCAGCTCATCCACCATCCCTACCTTCACTCAACGTTTATGTTCATTGTTGTCAAAACAAACTGTTTAACTTATCACTTACCACATCTGTCCGTCTGTTTCATAACAGAAGCCCGGACCTATCACCGTTGACAACATGAGCACTCCCGATCACTTTCAAGAGCTGGTGGACACGTTGAAGAGAGTTCTGATGCCATCTGCTCCACTTCCCGACGCACCGAGCACTTCCTCATCGGCTTCTTCGTCGTCCACCACCTCTTCTAGTCCCATGGCTCGACCAGCGCCCTACTCAGGCGGGGCGGAGGAGTGCAACGGATTTCTATTACAATGTTCCCTAGTATTTAACATGCAACCTGCTTTATATCCTACAGATCGTTCCAAAATTGCATATATCATCTCACTTCTCTCTGGACCGGCTCTTCGATGGGCAGAAACCATCTGGAATCAAGCTGGCCCGTAATGAACTCGATCCAAGCATTCACGGAGTATTTCAAGGAGGTCTTTGGCCGTTCAGACGGAGAAGTAGCAGCTGGAGAACAACTATACCATCTCAAACAAGATGTCCACACAGGATTATGCCCTTTGTTTTCGGACCTTGGCGGCCGCCAGTGAATGGAACGAGCGATCTCTCCTCACGACATACCGGCTCGGCTTGGAACCTAAACTTCGAATACAGCTTGCAGCACTGGATGATATTATGGGCTTGGAAAAATTTATTCAACTCTCTCTCCGATGTTCTGATTGTCTAAAGACCTACTAAAGGATCCTGAACCAATACCCCAAGCACTCGTCCGTACGTCTGAGTCAGTAGCCCCACCAGAACCTGAACCCATGATCATCGAATCTGGTAGACTAACAGCCACCGAGCGACAGAGGAGGCTGACCCGGGGTCTGTGCCTGTACTGTGATGCCAACGGACATGTCAAGCTCGACTGTCCACTCCGTCCCTTACGTTCCTCGGTGAGTGTGTTCTGTTCAGAGATAGAAAACATGCATCCGCTCACTACAACTGTTCAGTTAACTACCCCTTTTGTCTCCATTACAGCCACTGCGCTTATCGACTCCAGGTCAGCTGGGAATTTCATCTCAAATGCCCTCTGTTGCCAACTCCAACTCAGCACTGAAGCCTCGACGAATGTCTACCAGATCCAACCTATAACCAACAATATTCATTCCCAGGCACTTATCCACCGGAGATGTGAATCCATACACCTCCAAATAGGACTGTTACATCAAGAACAGATTCAGTTCCTGGTTCTGGAGGGTGCAAACATGGATGTCATCCTAGGGCGCCAATGGCTGGTGAATCACGATCCCATCATCTCTTGGGGCACAGGAGAGATTAAAAGATGGGGTGAAGGATGTACACCAGACTGTTTTCCCGATCTTCCTCTTCAGATTCGTAAACCCCTATCTGTCTATGCCATGTCCGTTGAAAGTCCAGTCGACAAGCAATCTGTTCATATTCCTGAAATCTACTCTCTTTACTAGGACGTCTTCTGTCCCAAGAGAGCTTCCCAGCTACCTCCCCATCGGCCATGGGACTGTGCTATCGACTTAGTTGCCTAAAAGGAAAATCTACCCGTTGTCGCTTCCGGGGACTAAGGCCATGGAGGAGTACATCCAAGAGGCTCTGAGTCAGGGGTACATTCGCCATTCAACATCACCCGCAGCATCCAGTTTTTTATTTGTGGCCAAGAAGGATGGAGGGCTGCGGCCATGCATTGACTACCGTATCCTGAACCAGAGTACCATTAAATTTCGTTATCCACTTCCTCTCGTCCCTGCGGCCCTGGAACAATTAAGATCGGCCAAGATATTCACCAAGTTGGACCTCCGCAGCGCTTACAATCTGGTAAGAATATGTGAGGGGGACCAGTGGAAAACGGTTTTTGTGACCCTTACTGGTCACTATGAGTACCAGGTCATGCCCTATGGCCTGGTCAACGCCCCCTCTGTATTCCAAAACTTAATTCGTGAAGTACTCCAGGAGTTTCTACACCACTTTGTCATAGTCTACATAGATGATATCCTCATCTACTCCCGGAGTGAGGCCGAACATCGCCACCATGTTGCGGAGGTCCTTCAAACTTTGAGAGAACATCATCTGTACCTGAAAGCTGAAAAATGCACCTTTCATCAACCATCTGTCCAGTTCCTCGGGTATATCATAGATCAATCAGGTGTCCGTATGGACGAGGGGAAGGTGAACTCTGTTGTTTTCTGGCCAGAACCCACCTCAATTAAAGAACTCCAACAATTCCTCGGATTCGCTAATTTCTATCAACGATTCATCCAGAATTACAGTCTTGTCACCACTCCATTCACCAACCTCCTGAAAAATAAGCCAAAGAAATTAGTCTGGTCTCCCGAAGCAGCCGCAGCCTTCCATAACCTCAAGGAGGCATTCACCAAAGCTCCACTCCTGACTCATCCTGACCCAGATCTCCCCTTCATTCTTGAAGTCGATGCATCCACCACGGGAGTAGGAGCAGTACTCCCGCAGTATCAGGGCACACCACCATTACTTCATCCATGCGCCTATTTCT
The DNA here is from genome assembly GCA_903798035.1 of Danio albolineatus. Classification (NCBI taxonomy): domain Eukaryota; kingdom Metazoa; phylum Chordata; class Actinopteri; order Cypriniformes; family Danionidae; genus Danio; species Danio albolineatus. The sequence goes on from CAIGQQ010028139.1 coordinate 138,992, forward strand.
CCCGGGAGCTGAGCCCGAACTACGACATGGGCGATCGAGAGCTCTTCGCCATCAAGCTTGCGCTAGAGGAGTGGCGTCATTGGTTGGAGGGAGCCAAACATCCTTTCCAAGTGAATACGGACCATAAAAACTTGCAATACCTCAAAGAAGCAAAAAGACTTTGTCCTCGTCAGGCCCGATGGTCGCTTTTCTTCTCCAGATTTCAGTTCTCCATCACCTATCGACTGGGATCCAAGAACCTCCAAGCAGATGCCTTATCAAGGATGCATGACCATCAGGAAACAGTTGAAATACCAGCAAGGATCCTGCCTGACCATATCTCAATCTGTCCAATTGCATGGTCTGCTCCTCCAGCTGTCGCCTCTCCTGAATCCCAACCTCCGCCAGGTTGCCCACCAAATCGGCAGTTCGTACCAGCAGAACAACGGGTAGAAATCATTCACTCCGTCCATTCCTCCCTGGGCACTGGGCATCCTCTTGCTGCTATCCCAACGCTTTTGGTGGCTGAACATGGCAAGGGATGTGAGAAGGTTCGTCCAAGGATGCAAGGAGTGTGCATTATCCAAAAGCCCTCGTCCCCTACCCGCCGGAAAACTCCATCCCTTGCCAGTCCCGAATCGTCGCTGGTCACACCTAGGAGTGGACTTTATGACTGATCTACCCTCCTCAGATGGTAACACCTGCATCTTGGTAATTGTAGATCGATTCTCAGAGTTCGTTCGATTGATTCCGCTGAAGGGGCTTCCCACAGCCCTAGAAACAGCAGAACACATCTTTAAACAGGTCTTCCGATCTTTTGGTCTACCTGAGGACATTGTCTCAGATAGAGGTCCTCAATTTATTTCTAGGCTGTGGAAAGCCTTCAAGCTCCTGGGTGTGACCGTCAGCCTCTCGTCTGGTTACCACCCTCAGACCAAAGGCCAGACGGAGAGGAAAATCCAGGAGGTGGGACGATTCCTGCAGACCTTCTTTCACGGTCATCAACACTCCTGGAACCAGTTTCTGGGCTGGGCGGAATACGCCCAGAATTCACTGCGGCAACCCACCACCGGATTCACGCCATTCCAGTGCGTCTTAGGGTTCAAAATAAACGTCTTAGGGGGTGTCAAAATAAACTGTTTAACTTATCACTTACCACGTCTGTCCATCTGCTTCATAACAGATATACATTGCATGTTACACTCTCATAAAAAAGAAACCTTAAGGAATACAATAGCATTGCACTATGGCAGTTCCCTATAAAGAATATCTTTGTACCTTATTCACTACAAAAATGTTTATATTTTATTGTTTTAGAGCGTCTTGTTTACATTTCTTTCAAATTGTATTTTGTCTATACAGCACATAACATAGTAATAGATACTTGTACATTCACAGTTTGGGCTCTGTTTTAACGATCTAGGAGCAAAAAGTCTAAATCGCATGTTGCAAAAGCATTAAGGCAATGTCCGAATCCACTTTTGCTATTTTAAGGATGGAAAAATACACTCTGCGCCCCAGCGCATAGTCTAACAGGGTTGTGCTTATTCTCTTAACGAGTTGTGTTTTGAGCATAATGTGCATTAAACCAATCAGAATCTCATCTCCCATTACCTTAAAGAATCAGTTGAGTCGTATTATGGGGCATTTGCTATTTACATGGTGGACTTTGCAAGTGAAAAAAACTAGAGAGAAAACAGTTTAACAGCTCTGCATGAGGATAAAAAATATGCCTCCTCTATTCGACCTCTTTACTTTTACTCTTTACCTTTACTGTTGTGGCTATGGATACTGTGTTGTACACTCCACTGAAGACATCCATTAGCCTACATATTTTATTTAATTTGTTTAGTGCAAATATTTATTTCAAAACTATTTCTAAATTTATTTCTAATTTCCAGAAAACAAATAAATGAACAATAATAATAAAGTGTGATTAAAAAAACTTTCCAAAAACCCAGCAGGTGGACAAATCTAAACTAGTTTTTATGAAAACAAATATAAATATACATGTAATAAATAATACTTATAAATTTTTTTATATGTAAAGATATTTGTGTGTTGCTGTACATCCTGTGGGTATTAGGTAATGTGTAAGTGTTAGGACCCGCATAGATGCATAACTAACGGAGCTGGACCTTAAACCAGCTTCTCTTAAAATAGCAAAGCACCAACAATGCGCCTTAACACACCTCCTTTTTAGACCGGAACACCCATGAGCCCACAAAGACGTGCAAATGGATTTGCTATTTAAGGAACATGGCGCAAAACATGAAAATTAAGGTTGCGCTGGTCTGAAAATAGCAACACATCGTGCCATACATGTCTTACATGTCATGCCTTATTGCGCTGGGCATATGATAGGGCCCTTTTTTCTGTTCTTTAGTAGTCTATGCTTCAAATTGCAAAATAAAAGGTAATTTAAACTGCACAGTTACAAATAAACAGCATATTAATCTGCAGGCCACTGAAAAAAACATCAAAGTGTGTAGTTTTGTTAATTTATACAACAAGAATAATTTAATATTGCAACAAAATTCAGATACCAACTTAAGTGAGTTTTGCAAGCTCCTTTTGCGAGCTAGAGAGTGGCAGTCATGCGAGTAACTAATTGGCATGGAAACACATAATGTATGTATTATGCAGGGCTGTATATAATTGCAGTAGCCTCCCAAAATAATTGGTATTATTCATTCATTCATTTTTCTTCTACGATCTTTTTTTTGTGTGGCTAAAGTGCTAACCACTGTGCCGCAGTATATATAATTGGTTTATTATATTTTATCATATTATATTATATTATATTATATTATATTATATTATATTATATTATATTATATTATATTATATTATATTATATTATATTATATTATATTCCCTATGCTTCAGTTAATTCCCTGTTCAATCAGTCAAGTTTGGTGAAAAAAAAATCTTGGTTTGTGGCAGGGGCACCGCCAAACCCCCTTTACTGGGGGACGTGCCACAGTAAAAATCACCAGTGTCCCAGTAAATGCTTTGAGATACGATTTACTTTATTTGCAAATTGTATTTATGAAGAGTGGTAATCACACATTAGTCTATGTGCAATCGAACCAATGCTGGTAAAAGCAATGTAGTTTAATCAAAAAGCAAACTAAGCAGGTGCGCAGAAAAAATCATAACCGCAAGCCTCATGCACCGATTCCTGCTTGATGCTGATGCGCTGCTGCTCCCGATGTCCCGGTTGTTAACATGCATGTCAAAAAATTGCCGCACTGCTCACGCATGGCTCATGCGTTGTGAAACAGGCAAAACAGTCTTTTATGCGGTGGTGTCAGCACAAAGTCAGTTTTGCAATTCAACAAAACATAGTTTAAATAATATGATGGTGATCTTATTAAGACTAGGCATGGTTCCTGATAGATTTTTTAGTTTGAAGCAAAAAGGAGGGCTGATGAGTCAGGTAGATTTACATTCTAGTGAAATTTATATTCTTGCAAATGATTACTTATATTATCTTAGCATCACTCCAGTTGTGTCTTTAGATTATTTCACAGTTACATTTAGGATTAATTTCTGTTACTTATTTAAAACAAGAAATTGTATACTAACACTATATATATATATATATATATATATATATATATATATATGATTTTTTATTTTTGTTTTTTTCCAGGTGGAGCTGTGCCCAAGTAGAGCTTAATGTCTAGCAACGCCCCTGGTTTGGGGTTACATTCAGTACAGAGTGTACAAGAGAACTGCAGAATGGATGGTAACATCAACACCCAGAGGTATCAAGAAATTTGTCCTGTCCATTACATTACAAACCACAGAAGAGGGCAAACTCTTCAGCAGGATAGCACTCCTCATACTTCAGCCTCCACATCAAAGATCCTGTAAGCAAAGAAGGTCAAGGTGCTCCAGGATTGGCCAGCCCAATCACCAGAGCTCAACATTATTGAGCATGTCTGGGGTAAGATGGAGGAGGCATTGAAGATTAATCCAAAGAATCTGGATGAACTCTGGGAGTCCTGCAGGAACGCTTTCTTTGCCATTCCAGATTACTTTATTAATAAGTTATTTGAGTCATTGCAGAGATGTATGGATGGAGTCGTCCAAGCTCATGGGAGTCATACACAATAGTAATTATTTCCCACTGCACCATGACTTTATATTCTATACTGTAGATTATTTCTGTTAAGCGACAAGCTTTTTGTCTAAGCAAAGTCAGACCTTACTGTCCTAATTAAATCATTAAAAATCAAGGCATGATCATGTATTATTTTGGTAAAATAAGTGTAATCTAAAGGCCTTTGCCTTTCACATGAACCACTTCTGATACCAAATGATCAACTAGAATTCAAGTTACTATTTGTTGTTCCTAAAACTTTGATAGACGACAAGACTTTTGTCAGGTAGTGTCCTCCGCAAGACTTGGCATTGTTAGATAATCGCACAACCAGCCTCACTCATAACTGCAACTAAGCAACCAATCACAGATCTTGCACCCTGCATCATTTTACAGTTTTTGTGAGGTCTGTATCAGAGTACATCTAAAGGTATGCAACTGTACAAAGGCTATATGCTGAACCTACTGCATGCATTTTATTCAGAAATATACATTTTGTGCAGTTATGTGCAGTGTAAATACCAGTTTCATTATTGTGTTAGGGCTACCATTAGCATAAGTATCAATTAGCATTGGTATTGAGTTATTGACCATCCTTTTACTGTCTTACGAGTGTGTTTACATTGTGTTGATGTCAGCATTAGTGTGTTTGTGTCTCAGAGATTTTCTTCAATGTGGGAAAGGGTAGTTCATCAAACTGGCAGCCCACTCAGGCAGCCGTTCTACTCTGTGAAGACAGAAGTGTATGATAAATCAATGGGGATGGGGTATTGAGTTTGAGCGGGTCGATAGTTGGACCAGCCTTATCAGCCACAAATCCACCTCACACTATGCATGGATGATTGTGTATGGTTGCTATTCAGGGAATTATATGGTGGGATATTTAAGAACTCATCCACAAAGGCTAAATTAAAGAAATTGCATATGTGACTGGGTAACAAACCCTGCAAGAGGAAATTTGTATCAAGACTGAGGGTGCTTCATTTGGTAATACCCACTGACTGCTTTGGGCTGTTGTAGTCAGTTGTACGCACAGTGAGCTTTTCACAACCAGAGAGTGCTTGGAGCGACCGCTGAGCTTTAGTCTTCACACAATTGCTGGTCTCTATTCAGAATGCGCATACCCTCGTAAACTTTGTTAGTATGACAAGTGTGTTTGTTAATAGTTTATTAGTCTCTCATCCACAACATACAGTGTTAAATATAATATTACGTTAAAGCAGTGGCGGATTTAGGCATGGGCAATATGAGCAATCACCCAAGGCGGCATCTTATTAGGTGCGGCATGACACCAGAGATCGCATAATAAGACCTTGGCGGAGAAAAACTAGTCATTTTTAACTACAGCTGATCAAATCATTATTAAACTGGTAAGTGACATTCTAAGTCAATCTCTCTCTTTTGTATGTTGTGGTGCTGTATTTAGGGTTACCACTTTTAATAAAAAAAGGGACGCATACTGCAGAGGAGGCCACACGCCTTGGGCCTAGACAGTGATCACAGGCCCAATAGCATGCCAGTGGTGGTAACTCGCAACCTAAAATATGTTTCCAGGAAAGTATGAACACTTAAAATAAACTGTCTTTTATTAATATCTGTGAAAATAGATGCAGTCAGTCTTGTCAGACTTCTCTAATGATCATACAATCGTAGCTGAACACATAAGCATAGCTGACAATAATTAACACAGGCCAAAACAGGTTAAACAAAGTGTGACAGTAACCACAAAAACAGGCTTTGGAGGATCAGTTTGCAGTAACAACTATCCAAACATAGAAACAGCACATAAACTACCTACAAACTTTAGCTAGTAAAGTTTTTATATTTCTAATTTTAAAATATGTAAAGTTGCAATTTGCTACCTTATTTTCATTACATGGGCACTATGTTGTTTATTAATGTATTAAATATAATGTTTCATATAATGAATTAATGCTTATGTATCTGACTTAACCTTAACAAACGAATCATAATATTGGAATGTGATCCACACTAACATTGTATTTACAGAATTTTTACAAATTATAATTTGTGATGTCGGGCTGTGCAATTAATCGCAATCGCAAAGTGATTTAAGTACATGCAATTTCTAAATTGCGAAGGCTGCAATTTTATCTATTAATTTATTTTGATTTTTGTTCACGTTCTTGTGCGCATAATTTAAATATGTTAATCAGTCAGAACTGACGCAGCACACCGGGCAATTACAGCTAAACTGAGTGGAGATATATGTTAACCAATCAGAGCTCACTCCGCGCATGACAAAGTTGAGCGGTAGAACCGAATAGGTGGTTTTGATTTATGTTATGACTGGAATGGTTAGTTAATCTTTATTTTTTCATTCATTCATTCATTCATTTTCTTTTCGGCTTAGTCCCTTTATTAATCCGGGGTCGCCACAGCGGAATGAACCGCCAACTTATCCGGCATTTGTTTTACGCAGCGGATGCCCTTCCAGCCACAACCCATCTCTGGGAAACACATTCATACATTCTCATTCACACACATACACTATGGACAATTTAGCTTACCCAATTCACCTGTACCGCATGTCTTTGGACTGTGGGGGAAACCGGAGTACCCGGAGGAAACCCACGCAACCACAGGGAGAACATGCAAACTCCACACAGAAAATGCCAACTGGCCCAACCGGGTCCTGCCCCAACCGGGGATCGAACCAGCGACCTTCTTGCTGTGAGGCGAACGTGCTACTGGCGCCTTTATTTTTTCATGTTGTCTGTTTTTAAGACAATTGATTACAGTTTTGTTTATAAAGCAGTTAGTACTACTGTGTACAGTATGTTTTTAACTAGAGGTGAGGTAAGTTAATGTTCATTTATTTTATGTTGTCAGTTTTAAAGACAGTTTATTAAACTTAATACTATGTTATTTCATTGTGAAATGTTTTATTATGCACTTATTGTGCACAGAATACATTTAGAATGTGTGTATGTAGCTTGTTTGAAAAAGCAAAAACAGTTGCCAAAATCGCAAATAAAATCACAATCGCAATACTCATTCATTCATTCAAAAAAAAAAAAACGCAATATGATTATTTTGTCCATATTGCACAGCCCTATTGTGATTCTATTCATTTCACTGTGATTTCAGTTGTTGACATGGTTTTACTCAGTTAATATTATATATATATTGTGGCGGGTCGCCCAATGTACAATCAGCGTCATCCTGGGAGAAGCGCACAGACGCCACCTGGACGCAATTACGCCGATCGCCTACATCTGGAGATCATCAGCTCCAAGAGAATAAAGAGCCACAGCGAGGACGAGTGTTTGAGAAGCCTCTCCGCTAATGCTTGCACTAACAAGGTCTCTCTCTCCCCCTCAGAAAGCACGGAGTGATCGATACGGGCGATCGGCGTACTCACTACAGCACAGGATCATCTAGGACGCACATCTCACTCACGATTCACCAACTGGAGCACCTCTACACTGGGAAGCAAGGGAAGAGCACCGAAGACACCTGCACTACACACCTCACTTTTAAATAAAAGCCCTTCGGGGGGGTGTTCACAAGCAACTTGTGTATGCCTTTTTCACTCCACCCTGCTACAATATATATATATATATATATATATATATTAGGGCTGTCAATTGATTAAAAAAAAGTAACTAATTAATCACACTTTTGTCTGTGACTAATCATGAAAAGCCGTATTTATTACAAAAATAAAAACACAGGCATGTAAGCGCCATTTGAATTTTAAAACAATCAATGCCAATAACAAACAAAAATTATTTCCATATTGGATTTTAAGTGAACTACAAAAAAATACAGGTATTGCAAATATGGAAATTAGAAGAAAAAAAAAGTATTGAATACAAACAATTGTATTCATTGTAAAGTTGTTTTGTTGAGAACATTAATAGAAAGAATTTAAAAGTAGAAACAATTTTGTGTAGCAGAGGCCAGCTAGTGAAGTAAACCTCACTCCTCTGACCTCTAAAGGTACCTTTAGCCTCCTTGGTAGAGCGACCGACTCTCATGCAGAAGGTTGCCGGTTCGATACCAGCTTGGAGCTGGTTGGGTGAAGTAGGACCGGTGGGGTTACATTGGTGCTGTGAACCTAGGATGGGAGTGAGGTTTAGGGGGGTGAGTGTAGCAGAGGCCAGCTAGTGAAGTGCTGAGCTGGTAAACCTCACTCCTCTGACCTCTAAAGGTGCTCTAGCGACAGACGCTAGAGGCCATGGCCTTTAGCCTCCTTGGTAGAGCGACCGACTCCCATGCGGAAAATTGCCGGTTTGATACCAGCTCGGAGCGGGTTGGGTGAGGTAGGACAGGCGGAGTTACATTTGCTTAGTCCTCCTTAACATTAGCCAGTTGCTAAGACAGTCCAGTCTATTGATATTATCGGGTGACAACACACACGCACACGCACACACACACAGAGACAGAGAGAGAGAGAGAGAGAGAGAGAGAGAGCGCGCGCAGTACAGCGCACTTCCTTCAAATCATCCCCACGCATAGTTCTTATTTCTCAAGCAAGGATTCTGATACAGCAACGCGAAGCAGACGCTTTAGAAAACAAATAAGTGTTGTAGTATAACCAGTGGGACAGCAGTGATGTGTGATCTGAGTTTGATGGCAGTATAAAGATTTAGAGAGAAGTTATTGACAGCTTTTGTAGTACTGGTTTTCGCGTTTTGCTCTTTGTAGACGGTCCCTAAGGATCGGTCTCTTTGCCGCCTGCGCAGAGTTCAATATAATGCGTCCAGCGTATAGGAAAGCAAATTTTTAGAAAAATAAGGTTGTAGGTGATTGTATACATTGCGACGGTTGAAAAGAGATGCTTTTTGTGTAGGAACAATGTTTCGGTCATGAGTTATTGATGGAAAATACGAATCTGCAAATATGTTGCTAACTTTACTGGACTGAGGAACGGGAGGGAGGTGGTAGGTGTCGCGAATTAAAGTGAGGACTGGGGAGTTCGCTCACTATTCTGCTGCCTAGGTGTTGTAACTTTTACTTTTTGTTGCTAGTAATACACGCACTGCGGGCTAAACATAGAACAACTTTATTCTCTCCAACACCAGTGTACACACACTGGGAAGTGCTGCATCTTCAACTACACACACACACACCGGGACCGTACCATTACATAAAACTGTGTGGGAGTACACCTGGGCTAAACCATTCACTGCTTATACTACAGTAGGTCGCCTCTATGGACGCGCCACTGCGTTAAATGCATACATTTTTTTAACGGTTTAAATATTTCAAATTAATCGTCGTGTGTTAACGCGCTAATTTTGACAGGCCTAATATATATATATATATATATATATGTATATATATATATATATATATATATATATATATATATATATATATATTACTTTTACAGACTGTACTTTATTTCATTTAGAAAACAGTAACTTTAAAAAAATGACTCCATCTAGGTTTTCACAGACTGGGTCACATTATTTAGCAGCTAACCTAAATATTGTTGATAATAATTACACTGTCATTACCATCTCTGCTTCGGGAGAGACTTGCTTGGGGTATGAAGAACTGTCTGACTGTCCTTTGTTTTTTCTCCGAGCGTATGTTAATCGCACGTCTGACAGACCACCATAAGCCATGGAGAACAATCTCAGCTTAAAAGACCCACCCACCTCAATGGACAGTTAAAAAGACCAACCAAACTAACAATGACATCAAGTATTACCCAATTAAAAGTAGGAAATGAGGCATCTTTATAAAATGCAAGTGGGATGATTTGCAGGAGAAGCTACTTTTAAAAAATGATTAAAAATACAGGACAAAATCCGTCCCGTATTGATTCAATAACTGAATTTCATTCTCAAATACGGGACGATTCCATATTTTAGGGGACAGGTGGCAACCCTAGCTGTATTTATATCATATAATTGTAGTGTATTGAGTGTGAGACGGGACTCACATATCAGGTACCTATGTATTTTGTGTTGGCAACACTTTGTATAACTCTAAGTTACTTTTTGGTTGGCCATCTGTTTCTAATGAGTCTCCTGTTTTCGTTACTGCAGACTAGTTCAGTAAAAAGAAAGAAGAAATGCCCTCATGTGTTTGCATTTTTCCTTAACACAACAGTAATCTGGTAGTGATTGTGCTGCTTTAGCTTTTTCGAGGTTAATTATTGTGAAATACTGATTGCAACAAATACTGGGAAATGTCTGCAGACTGATGGAATTTCATGCTGTTCAGCCTTATAGTCTTAAAATTTCAGCAAAATCACCTGTTTTGTCATCACTTTGGATATTACGCCACAGAATCATTCAAATACTAGCTCTAAAGTGAGTGAGCAATCAGTGATTCTCAAACTTTTTTCACCAAGTACCACCTCAGAAAATAATTGTCTCTCTAAGTATCACCATAATGACCAGTATTGAAATACAGTAGCTTAGTAGGCCTAATTAAGGCAGATTAATTCTTCTTATGAATATTTATTATTGTCAGCCACTTTAAACATTCTAAATAGTTTGAAGATTAACACGGTACTGTGCTTACAGGAAAAAAAAAGTTGACATTTAATTTAAAATGCGCATTTAAAGTTAATTAAAAATGGCACCATACTTAGCAAGTAAAAAGAAAACTAAAAAGTATGATCTGTAACGAGGGGGCTGAGGCGAAGTTAGAATCCATTTGCAGAAGTTTATTAATGGGATCAGGCAAAGGCATCAACGAGTTAACAGGCAAGTAATTGGCAACGGGTAAGCAGTCAGGATCAAACAATATACAAAGGGGATAATCCGGAAGACGTCGTAAGAGTGCAGGCAGAGGTTCAATAACACAGTAAGCAGTCCAAAACAGAACAAGAGGGCAAAGACAGAGAACGTACGTGATCAAGGCAGGCAAGGTCATACACAGGAAAGCAGTCGTGAGAGTCACTTGGACCGCTTGGTAAGGCAGGTAAACTGGCAAAACTTCGCAAGGAAGCATGGCCTGAGCTCTCACTGAAATACTGCACAAACAGGAAGTGAGCGCAGAGGGAGCAGAGCTGAGTCAGTAGTCGGGCGAGGGCTCCCTCTGCTGGCGTGGCGTTACATGATCATAAAGACTTGTTTGTATTGTCTTTAAAATCTAAACTTGTATTTTAAATATATGAGTTGGATTTACACGTTTAAATTAGAAATTTGATCTGCTTACTGCGCGTTGGAGTAGGCTTTGTGTCAGAAAAACAAGTGATTAAACTATACCGGTCAACATTGGAATATAAAAATAAGAGATACACCCCCAAACAACCGTTACAAATATGGAGGAAGTTTGCTTCAAATGATAGAACACATAACAAACATTAGAAAATTGAAAATAAAAGGTTTAGCCTATTAAAATCGGTGTTATCGTAGTGTTGAAAAGATGTTCTTTTTTAACTTGAATTTTTCAGCGATTCCTCCGTGTACCACTAGAAGGAAGCCTGCATACCACTAGTGGTACACGTACCACAGATTGAGAACCACTGATCTAGATTAATCTCACTGTAATCTTGGAATTAATCTAGATTAAAATGGCTCATTTAAATTCTGCTGAAGGCATTCAGAATATGTGTGCTACAACAATTAATGACTAAAAAGTAAGTCTTTAGGAATGGGTTTCTCAAGC
>CAIGQQ010028145.1:1579-12115 GCA_903798035.1 Danio albolineatus
GAGACGATGAATTTTTTTAGCTTTACACTGACTACTGTTCACTGTGTCCAAGAGTCATTTTTTCTGTGTTGTTCTATGTATATATATATATATATATGTGAGAAAATGAAAGATTGCGTATACATTTGTACTTGGAATGCTAAGTTTGTTGACAGTTAGCAGCACTAGCTCACATAACGTATTTTTTGCACGCTCATATTCGTTATATCAAATGAAGACACAAGACTTAAGGTTGCCTGCTCAGTTTCAGGCACAGTGCCACCTACTGGTCGGGATATGGAAAATAGGTATTTTTTCATAAAACTATATCGGCTTGTTAAGTGTGATGTCATGCAAATCGTCTACCGAGTCCAAACGCTTTATCAGACTGGATGGGGAGCCTCCTCAAATGGTAATAATAAACAAAAAATTTACAAAGCGATGTAATACTTTCGAAAATCACGATCACAATATATTTATCTGATGGCCAGAAAGTGATAATTTTTTTTATAAATTGTTAAAATTTTGATATTTGTGATGCAGTAAGCCTAGAGGCTGTTGTGTACACCATGATTTTATATCAAATTTACTTTAATGTGTGATAGGACTAAAATGTGGTCATAAACAAACATTTTCTCAATTCAAATGAGTAGCGGCTTCGACTCGGAAACAGTATTTTTTTATACGTCACCGATACGTCACCACTTAACAAGCGGATATTTTACAAATTTATTGGCGTAAAACTAAAAAAATTTATTTAACTAGCCAAATTATTTACTGTTTTCTTCAGGACTGTTGGTGTGATATTTACCAAATTCAACTAAGACCATGCCAGTACAAAAACAATACATCAACAAATTTATTCTAATACTGTATCTTTGCAAAACTTGTACATTGACACAAAACTGTGTCAGTATCACCTCACTCTGAACACACTACATCAGTTTGGTATCAGAGTCAGATATTGGTCAAAAGTGATAAACAATCCAATCATACTACCATTGATTGTGTTTACATTTTTAAACCATTTTGGCTAAAATGATCTTGAAAAATCTCAAATTATTATATATTATAATTGTTCAATTATTATATATAATTATTAAATTCTAAAGCAAATATTTTCAAAAGTTTGCAAAAAAAGAAACAATCCTAAATGCAAATTCGGTGCATTTTCATCAAGTTGTTAGAGTGTCTAGTTGTGGTATTGGCAGCCTAGTAACCAACAGTAGACAAGGCAAATGAGTCGTGTGGGTTTAATGTTTGCTAAATCAGAGTTTATTCAGCAAACACTTATTTATCTCCCATTATTCACATTACTGTTTTTTTTTGTCCAAAGTCACCTTGAGTTGACGTAATTTTATTTAAATTTTTTTGCAAATTAGGGGTTTTTATTTAAAAATTGCTATTTCCATCACTCATTTATCGTGCATTGCTTCAAAATTCACACATTCACAGGGTGATGGAAACAAAGCTGTTGTTGCAGTTGGTTTGATCTCCTGCCATGTTTAAAGTAGTTCCCCATTCTGCATGTGTTGTGCTTGGAACCTTAGTTGCTGCTTACAGCTACAGTTCTCTTTACAGTTCTCAAACTTGGTATGAAAATGTTTAATGATTTTTCAAGAAAAGACCAGCTCACACAGAGGACAGTCACAATAATTCTTAAGTTTAAAGGAACACTCCACTTTTTTTGGAAATAGGCTCAAGGAACTCAAGGTCAATGTGACTCCTAGGAACTCTCATTTTGCATATTATGCAACACCTGAAAATGGTCCCAAACTAGGTAACGAATTAAAAGTACTGTGTAATGTCACTGCGGGTGCTGCAGCTATGGTATGGCAGCAAAGTTCCTTTATCTTTACGCTAGAATGAAAGTATAGTTCGTAGACATATGAGCCTAGAAAATAGCAACTTTTCATTTTCGGTCGGTTTTAGTACACAATTATAGAAGAGTCAAGCTTTAAATATGAACATTATTGAAACTCTTTTCTTTTTTTAATTACATGCTAATGGTCTAATCCGATTCTAGGATTTATGCTAAGCTAAGCTAAAAATGCTGCCACCACACCTGGAGATCAGCTGAATGGATTCAAAAAATGATGAAACTTTTCAACTCCAAGTGACTTAGTGCTCCTTTAAATAATAATCAATCAAAGTCAGCCAATCAAACTTCAAAAAGGTCAAGCATGTAGAGTGGCAGATTATTGGAATCTTTTTTGCTTTGCTGAAGATGCTTTAAGTGGTGATGGTGTGAATGGGTTTTCCAACGCACCCCATAAACCATTTTACCATTTAAACAGTTTCGGCACAATTATTTGAGAGTTGTCATACTCACTTTGGGTGCTTGTCATACATGATGGGTAGGAACTCATCCACAGGGAGCATCTTGGATACTGGTTCAGCATTGAGGAGCTTCTGGGCTCCCTGGAGAGAAATGGCGTAAGACAGCGTCCAGTAGGAGTAATCGGCGAACACCAGATTCCTCACGTTCTCCACTGGAACTTCTTCTCCAGGGTTCACCTTCTTCCTACCCAGATATCTGCAACATATTCCAGAACAGTCAATTCACCTGAAGAGGGCGCTGCATCATCATTTTAAATGAGAATGTTTTTATGTTCCAAATCAAGTAATACAATGCAATAAATGTTAAGTAAGCAAAGAACCCACTTTTATAGGAGCTTGTTTCTGCAAGGTAATAAAACATTACAAAAGTCATGTGTCAATGTGTAAACTATCTGTACATTTGAAATCTTCCAACAACTTTAAAGAATGAAATATGATGAAGTTTAGCTAAAGCATTTTTAATTGTTGCATTATTCTGCTGATTGTGGTTTGGTCAGAGGTGTGACTCACATGATGTCCCAGTCCAGCTCCACCTGCTCCACCTCCTCCATCAGCCGCATCAGGCGCCGTTTAAAGTTGGCTTGAAAACGCACATCGTCCTCAAAGATCAGCGCCTTGTCGAGCTGCATGTCTACCATCTGTGAGCCAGAGAGGGCAAATCATTAGTGGCAAACCAAAAACATGGAAATGATCCTAATATACACTGCCATTTAAAGGTCTGGGCCTGGGGTTCATTTAGCAAAGATTAGATTCAAACAAACAGTCAAAAAACAGAAAAGAAGTTACAAACTGTTACAAATAATTAAAAGAAATACTGCTCTTTAAAACTTTTAAACTAAATCATCAAATATTATTACAAATTTAGCATTTATTACCGATAATTTAAAAATAATACTAATAATAAGAACTACTTGTCACCAAATCAGCATATTGGTATGATTTCTGAAGGATCATGTGATACTGAAAACTGGACTAATGATGCTGAAAATTCAGCTTTCAATGACAAAAATAAATAAAATATGATTTTATAACATAAATAAAACAGAAAACTGTTGTTTATTCATTCATTTTCTTGTCGGCTTAGTCCCTTTATTAATCCGGGGTCACCACAGTGGAATGATCTGCCAACTTATCCAGCATTTGTTTTACGCAGCGGATGCCCTTCCAGCCGCAACCCATCTCTGGGAAACATCCATACATTCTCATTCACATACATCCACTACGGACAATTTAGCTTACCCAATTCACCTGTACTGCATATCTTTGGACTGTGGGGGAAACCAGAGCAACCGGAGGAACCCACGCAACCACAGGGAGAACATGCAAACTCCACACAGAAATGCCAACTGACCCAGCCAAGGCTCGAACCAGCAACCTTCTTGCTGTGAGGTGAACATGCTACTCACTACGCCACCGTGGCGCCCTAAAACTGTTGTTATAATTGTAATAAATTTTAACAATATAAAAAATGTCTGAATGTACATAAAAAACACAAAACACAAACCCAAGTGTTATTTATTGAAATATTTGGTGGCCACTGACCTCTTTCCAGATATAGTAGTGGCTCAGGAAGCAGCCCACCTCTCCTTTGGTCAGCGTACGTCCAGAGAAAGGATCGTAGTAACCAGGTAAAAGATCCACACCTAGAATCTTAATATCGCTGCTGTTCAGAGCTCTGCATGCACACACAAATTCAAAACAGCATTCTCATTTTGTATTTAGCATTTCATCCATTTATTCATTTTCCTTTGGCTTTTCCCTTGATTTATCAGGGGTCGCCATATGTTTTACACAGCGGATGCCCTTCCAGCAGCAACCCAGTACTGGTAAAGTATTTAGCATACAAAAAAGTGGCTAAAAAATAATCCTACCACAGACAATCTCTTGTGTAGCCTATTTATCTAAACTTACGCTCCATCTATAGCATCCACAACTTTAGCGTCAATCTCCAGCTCATACAGAGACCATAACATCCTGTCCCGGCGGTCTTGACGTCTGCGCAGGTTTATCAAGTAAATCTGGGGAGAGCAAACACATGCTAAAATGCTGTGATGCTAAGCAGTGAAACACGTGCTAAAAACGTGAAACTTTACCTCGTCGAAACCCATGAGATCGGACTGTTTGGGAGGAACGTGGATGTAGCGAGAGACATACATTGGTGGTCCATGAACTGTAGAAGACAAATGCCTTAATTAGGACACGATGATTCTGCTTGATTAAACAGCTAATTGCTAATTAGCCCAGGCTGAGCATAAGCGCTACAGTTCAAACTAAAAGGTTCTTTGTTACATTTACCGCATTTACAAAAACAATCCCCTTTTTTGGACATTATACAGATCACCTAGTCACACACACTTACAAGTCACTCCTATTTAAAGCTTGACTCTACTGTAGCCACATTCTTTAGTTAGCAAAATGAAAGTGAAAAGTTGCTATTATCTATGCTAACTTTGCTAGGAACTATACTCTCATTCCAGCATAATAATCAAGGGACTTTGCTGGTGTACCATGGCTGCAGCAAGCACAATGATATTACACAGCACCTGAAAATAGTCCCCAGCTAGCTAACTAGGTCAACTTTTAAGACAACTTTTCCATTTTTCCGTTGGTTTTGATACACAATGCGACTACAGAAGAGTCAAGCTTTGAATACTAAGATTTATGATGAATTTTGTTGAGGGAGATGCTAATGGTCTAATCCAATTCAATGATTTATGCTAAGCTAAGCTACAAGCGTTCCCACCAAACTAGGAAATAAGCTGACTAGATTAAAAAATGGTAAAACTCAACTGTTTAATTCTAGGGGAGTTGTAAAATCAGCCTATTTCCAAAAAATTGAGTTTTCCATTATTATTCTAATGATTTTCGGCATAAAAGAAAAATCTATAGTTTTGACTCATATTGACTGTATCATTGACAATTCCTACAAATATGTCCATACAACATAAGACTGGTTTTGTGGTCCACTCATTAAGTGACTATTAATCCAACTGAATAAAAAATAGATGTCTTTTGTACTCACTAGGAATCTAATATTGTGATATTTAATGTTTCTGCGATAAATATTGCATATATTGAATATATAAATACAGTTTCACAAGATAATCTGAACAGCGCTATCTAACGGTTTTTAAGGTCTAACAGTACTCAGCAACAGCTGAATAATCATAATCCAAAAAGTGCTTTTCTTATTTTGCTTTGTCTCGTATCTTTGTCTAAATATCAAAACATTCTTAGATCAAGTGAAAATATTCTTTTGTTTTTAACTTCAGAATAAAGAAGACAAAATTAAGAGTTTTTCCTTTTAGCAAAATTATCTTTGTAAGTAAAATAATCTTGTCAGTGGCGGATTTAGGCATGGGCAATGTGGGTGATTAATTGCCCAGGGAGGCATCTTGCTACAGGCGGCATGGAGACCACGCCCCTCCACTCCGTGGGACGATAACCGTTTAAGGCAGGGGTGTCCATACTTATCCTGCATAGTTTGGCTCCAACTCTGATCAATCACACCTGAACATGCTAATCAGTGTCTTCAAGATCACTAGAAGTCTATAAGCAGGTGTGTTTGACTAGAGTTGGAGCTAAACTGTGCAGGACACCGGCCCTCCAGGAGCAAGTTTGGACACCCCTGGTTTAAGGTATACCGTGGTTTGTAAAAGTCAAGGTTTTGAAACCGCCAAAATTTTCTGCTATACCGATCCTAAGGTATGTGTAAGATTGATTGATTGATTGATTGATTGATTTTTTAAAATTTTATTTACAACAGTATCTCCAGCAGAAAAGATTTCCAAAGATGCCGTTGTAAATTGTAAAGAAATCTGTGCTTTTGAAACTAATGAAGACAGCAGAAGTCAAAGATTCATTTGAATGATTTAGCCTGACATGTTTACTGTCCCAAAATATTTAAAATATTTCTCAAAATAAAATATATTGTGTTCAATATGGGAAAAAATAATTGTTTTTTGCCAGACATTACTGTCATACTGTGAAACCGTGATATTTTTATCTAAGGTTATTGTACTGTCAATATCTTATACCGGCCCATGCCTGCTCTTCACATTCGACCACTGAGTCTTGTTTTCGCTTTGAAATGTAGATATTTTGCATAAATGGTACAAATCCTATATAAATACAGTAATTAAATACAATTCTGTAGCTTCTGGTCATTAATAATCCAGACTCAACATTGCAAATCTTGTGACTACTGTGGATGCACACATTGCAATATCAGTGTTGAAGCTATATATTGAACAGCCCTAGTACTCACTCAAAGATTCCAGGTAAAGGTGCACAAAATTGATGCGATCGTCCTCTACAGTTTGATGAGGCTTGGCAGGCACGTTCAGATACCCGTAACGCTCCTTGTTGCACAGATACATCTGAACCTCTGTTTAAATAAGAAACACAGTTCATTCTTTAAGCTCTTGCCAGTTCTGAAAAAAAATGTTTCAATCAGCTGGACACAGTGAAGAATTTCCCTTCATTCCAGCCAAAACTAAAACCCAAATGTTAAACTCATCAACTTGCGTAAGACCGGAGTGGTCCAGAAGGGGGCGCCGCACCTGATACTCTGCAGGAGAAGGCAAAAACGATGATGTCGTCAAAGGGCCAGGAGTAGTCTTTGTGAGGGGGGTGAAAGGACACTTTCCGGGTGCCCTGTTTGCGCAGGTCCAGCAGCACAGTGGAGTGGACCATCGGCACAGGATAGCAGCCCAGGCGCTGACGCTGCTTCGTGGGAAAATACTCTGCTGTGCGCCGATAGTAACCCTGAAACAGAACAACCAAAAGTGTTTAAGGAACAATTACTCTCAAAATTGATGTTGATTTTCTTTGGAGAGACTGACTGAAAAAGAAGAGAACATTTATTTTGGTATACACTGTTTGCTTACGCTGCCTTCCTGTCACTATCTGTTCAAGTCCATAAAGGCCTAAATGAAATCTTAGCATTATTAACCACTTCTCTTCAGAAGGCTTGAAATAAATCACTTTATTCGCAGGGATCTTTATAAATGTTTTGTAGTTTTTTTGGGAATAGACGTTCAGTGGAAAGTGTCTTTATTTTTATATCTTTATATTTTATATCTTTTTAAATGTCTTTATTTGCGCAATCTCTGTACAAATACAATGACCTGCCACTATTTAAAGCCAAGCTTAAGAATCACTTGTTCAAAATGACTTTTAATGCATAGCACTGACACTTCTCTCTGTTTTGATGTTTGTTGTATTTTATTGATATTTATTGTATTGTTTTGCATTGTCTGCTTTTTAGTTGTGCTTCATATTTGTTTGTTTTTTTTCACTGGTGTAAAGCACTTAGTTTGGTCAACCTTGGTTGCAGTAAGGTGCTATATAAATAAAGGTTGATTGATTGATTGATTGATTAATTGATTGATTGATCGATCCGTTGATTGATTGATTGATTGATTGATTGATTGATTGATTGATGCGTTGATTGATTGATTGATTGATTGATTGATTGATTGATTGATTGATTGATTGATTGATTGATTGATTGATTGATTGATTGATTTGTGTTGCGAGGATGCACACATTTCTTTGTTTGGAATGATATGAGGGTAAAATGCTTACTTTTTATGGAAGTTTTGAGAAAGAAAAGGAGCTTGATGAATGTCATGACTGTGTGCACCTAAATATATATACTACTTAATAAAGGTCATGACGACGCTGTGGCACAGTAGGTAGTGCTGTCGCCTCACAGCAAGAAGGTCGCTGGTTCGAGCCTCGGCTGGGTCAGTTGGCGTTTCTGTGTGGAGTTTGCATGTTCTCCCTGCGTTCGTGTGGGTTTCCTCCGGGTGCTCCGGTTTCCCCCACAAGTCCAAAGATATGCAGTACAGGTGAATCGGGTAAGCTAAATTGTCCGTAGTGTATGTATGTTAGGGTTGTGACGATGAAGAAATTTCGCTACCGGTTAATCGACATGTGACAACACCGGTAATACCGGTAATCACCGTGGGGGTGGGGGTTTCCTCTTTTACTCTTTTTTTTCTGCTTTTAAATGGCTTATAAACGCATGCGTATTATGCTTTCACTTTCAGTCTTGCGGCAATTGGCAATTCGGCGTCAATTGTTTGAATGGAGGACAACGACACTACCAAAAAAATTACTGTTATTAAACACAGAACTTTTATTAACATAACAAAACAAAAAAAACAACAACAATGCTACAGGCTGAAAAAACTGTGAAAGTTGCAACCAAACTAATAACCACCATAGAACGTTACGTAGTCTATATTAGAATGTTTTTAAAACGAATAATAAAATGGAAAGATAAATAAATAAATTGCACAACGTTTAATTAAGATTAAATGAATGAACAAGAAACATCTTTTCTTTACATCTCCTACCATGCAAGCACATGCACACTTTAAATCACACAAACGCACACCTTTATTTATTCTCATTCTTTCCTGCTTTGTCAACATATTGTAGTCATACCTGTCAGCATTGGGGTGTGAAAATAAAGGATCTTATTTTTAATGTATAGAATACATTAGCAAATAGTTTAGAAAAAAAAATTATTTTATTATAAAGAAATAGAATGGCGACCCCGGATTAATAAAGGGACTAAGCCGACAAGAAAATGATCAATGAAAGAAATAGAATCAAGTTATCAAATCGTATTAATCTTTTCTTCACTGTATATTTTACACATTCTGAATAAAGAGCAGTGAATGAATCATTTATTTAGATTTTTTGTTTGATTACATTAAATAACAGGTGTCTCTGTTATAAATAACATAGGTTTACATCTATAGTTATAATGACGGCATTCGATTGCTTTCCTAACGTTTTATGCTCATTTAAGACAACATTAGTTAACCATTAAGATCGACATCTTTAGATGTTTCATGTGTATATGTCTGTTCAAACACGCACCCAAAACCCAGTATCCACTTTCGCTTTGCTTCTAATCGAGTGTACAGAAAACAGCGTCTGTTCATCACTATGGACGCGTCAGCTGACAGTCACGCACCGCTTTATGACTGTTTTGACTGAGGATTGCACAGGAGGAGCGACAGCACCTGTAATGAAAAGGAAAGGGAATCCCGCCGTTTTTATGTTTATTCTAAAGTGTTACATTGCTTAATAAAACGAAAGCACAGAAAGATTCACATTTAAGAAGAAGGGGCGGCGCTGGTGGTTCAGCGGTATGGGTTGCGTATAGGGAGGATCGGCTCTTTAATGTTTATTGACACCCGTCGGAGAACGACTGTAAAATACGGGAGAATCCCGGGAAATACGGGAGGGTTGAAAGGTATGTGTAGTGTATACTGTTTAATAATCAATTTCAATTATTTAAGCGGCATTTATTCACGCCCGTACTTCTGCTGGTGCCACTGCTATAATCCTTTCAGTTTGTTTAATAGCTACATCGTAAAAGCCTGTCCTGCTTATTCAAATATTTCATTAATAGTGACAGTATAATATAGGATTCTTTGAAACTATAAATATTTAACTTTAATTTAATTTAGGCTATTTTATTCAACAACCAAACATAACCTCACGGCAACTCATGTTTGCATATAGCGGACTTGACAAAGCGGACATAAGCGCATCACCACAAAGGTTATTCGTTATTCTTTTTTTTCTAGTAGTTCACTGACCAACGAAAAATACAGAACAATTAAGAAACAAATTATTGCTAACGAAATTCGTTTCAAAAAGGTATTTTTTTCCAAGAAAAATATACGAATTATTTTTTTGTGTTTGTGCTCGTCCAACTGTGGCGTCATGATTTTGTTCGGCTCCGTAAAAAAGAATTGAATCCTTTACAGCAAAAAGGGCACGGTCCGTGCGGGGTTTCTCTGTCTTCTCAATAGTGCTGGGCACAGATATAGGTTCAGGTTGGAGGCATTGTGTCCATTCCATGAAATGGAAAGTTAGCGACCACATATCTGTTGTAAGTGAAAAATATTTGACTGGTGGAAATGGCCTGTTGCAGCGCATCACGGATACGGTTGTAGGCTCATAGAATAGCTGTTTTAGAGAAATATGTACATCCAGGCAATTCATACTGGCTGTCGAGTGTGGTTACAAGGTCACTGCATCAGTGCATTTGTTCCACACACTGTCCCTTTTATATTTTGTGCACCGCTTACATGCATCACTAATTGATGGCTGCACCTGTTCGTCTGACTTCTGCGGCCGATTTTTTTAAGTGCATTTCCCATTTTGGCAGCCTCATTCTTGCTGCAT
>CAIGQQ010028148.1:11428-21503 GCA_903798035.1 Danio albolineatus
CTGAAGTGTTTTGATTGGGTTCTGACTATTTTTGAGGTTGCTGTAGTCTTCTGATTGACAGTTGGTTTGTTTTTATGCAGGTACTAAAGTGTTCTGATTGGTTGTTCACGCGTAATGCAATTACTAAAGTGTTCTGATTGGATGTTGGCTCTGCTATGTGGTTGCTAAAGTGTTCTTATTGATTTTTGACTCATTTTGAGGTTGTTGTAGTGTTCTGATTGGTTGTTGGCTCGTTGTGCAGGTACTAAAGTGTTTTGATTGGATGTTGGTTCTATTATAAGGTTACTAAAGTGTTCTGATGGGTTGATAACTTATGTGGTCACTGAAGTGTTCTGATTGGTTGTCAGGTCATTGTTATGTAGTTACTAAAGAGTTCTGATTGGTTGTTGTGTCATTATGCAGTTACTAAAAATGTTCTGATTGGTTGTTAGCTCGTTGCTATGAAGTTGCCTGGGGCTTTGCCTTAGTTTGTAAACTCTTCATTTTTGATCATGTGACAGTGATGAATGATTGATGCATATGTGTTTATTCAGGGCGCCACATCTGATTGGTCTTCACTCTGGTGGGCAAAGCCTCACTGTGTTTTTGTGCGTGTGTGTTCAGAAAGCCGCATCTGATTGATGGTCTTCTCTCTGTTACGCGGGGCCTCACTGTGTGGTGTGGCGGCCCTCGTGCTCCTCATCATCTCCACCGCCACAGACTATTGGATGCAGTATCGCTACTCGGGAAACGCAGCCAATCAGGGCCTCTGGAGGTTTTGCATCAATCGCAGGTGCCACGCCCACACGCTGACCGTCGGTGAGAATCACAATCACACACACACAATACAGCTGTGGACGGCCAGCAAAAATATTGTGTTAATGAGTTACGAAATCAATATTTTAATTACAATAATTACAACATTTTGTTAATTAAATAATTTAAAAGAAAGTGCTTTATGACAATATTTTAAATTGAATTAGAAATCTTGAAGTAATATTACCAGATGCTTACTGAATAAAGTTACCGTTTTAGTCTCTCTCTCTCTGTATTCATTCATATTGCGATTTTATATATGCCAAATTTGAACAGATTTCCATGGTAACATGTTTTTAATTGATTTATTGGGATGTACTTGATTTATTTATTCAATCATCAAGAAAGAAATCCTAGGGTGCATCAAGCCAAAGACCTCGCTGGAAGCCAAGATTACCAATTGCAATTTACTCAAGAAGTCAGTCATGCTGGGAATGGTCAGTGGAAGTTGGAGGAAAGGCCGCCCGAGAACTCGTTGGCTTGATACTGTCAAATCTGATACCAAAGAACTCAAAGAAGCGGTGATTAATAGAACTGTGTGGAGGGGAATTATCCATACGCCTATTTCACGTGGCCGCCATTTTAAAACACAAAATCAAGGCTGCGGTGGGAAGATATCCAGAAGTATAGGATCAGCACTGTAAACGTTGCAACAACATGCTGTGGACTACAAACCTCCAGCTGCTGCTGCGATTTTAAAATGCAGAAATGGTGTAAACGTCACTTTAATATCATTCAGTTTAGTTTATTTTAAACAATTAAAAGCACATTAGGCATCAAACAACTTCACTTTTAGAGTAATATGCTTAAGTGTCTTCCTAGACTTCAGTTCATGGCAGCAGGTAAACACCGTGGGGATGCTTCCCTGCTTCAGCCTATGTAACCCGGTGAGTGATTAAACAATGCAGTCCCCTGTAGCACACCCCTGTGTTGTCTGTGATAGTGTTGTCCCGGTACTGAAGTTTTAAAAGCGTCCATTTCCCGATATTGTTTAATCGCCGCTGAGCGCGTTCATAAGCAGCGCTTATTTGCCACAGTATTCACCAGTGCCCAACAGAAATGACTGTGACTGATCGTGACCGCTCTTCACAGATTGCAAACACAGATAGACAGACATTGGAGTGGTTTAAAGCTGTGAAGATCAGTCGATTCATCAAGTGGATCGCTCGTCTCTGTTTGCACTCGGTAAACATCAGTGAAGTGCGGTGAACTGATGAACGTCACGGCCAAGCACAGTAATTTCTGTTGAGCATGTGAGCACATTGGCCATTCAGCTGTGTTTAAGAATGACGCCAACAGAGCCTTAAATGTTAACGGGAAATTTATTATATAAATATTTTTGTATGGTGACGAGTCTAATATAGTGAAAGAAGCAGTTCATTAACTTGAGTTTGATAAATGGCATCTAAAACGTGTGTTTGGGAAAGAAAACCTTAGCTTTTCCTTAACTTGGCTGAAGATGAGATCTGATATCCCTTTTTATTTTTTACTATTCATTCAGAACGGACCTTCGGGTCAGTCGGATGTCGGTGAAAGTGTAAATTTGTGTCACATTCTCTATGCTGATAAGATATACAGCCAGCTACACAACATTCCTGTGTGACTCAGGTGATACTTCCGGGTTTCTTCCCACCGCAGCCTGGATTTCGCTGTTTAAAATGGCGGCCGTGTGAAATCGGTCTATAGACTGATCGAAAATCGACCTCAATTGAACTGATAACACACAGATTTTTTTTCTGGCTAAGCTAGTGAGATATATATATAGTGGTGTAAAAAAATTGTTTGCCCCTTACTGTTTTTTGCATGTTTGTCACACTTTAATGTTTTAAATCGTCAAACTAATTTAAGTACACATGTAAATATGCAGTTTTCAAATGAAGATTTGCATTATTAATATTTTATTAGTTTTTATACATACAAAATGAGACCAGGTGGCGCAGTAGGTAGTGCTGATGCCTCACAGCAGGAAGGTCACTGGTTCGAGCCTCGGCTGGGTCAGTAGGCATTTCTGTGTGGTTTGCTTGGGTTTCCTCCGGGTGCTCCGGTTTCCCCCACAAGTCCAAAGATGTGGTATAGGTGAATTGGTTAAGCTAAATTGACCATATTGTATGAGTGTGAATGAGTGTGTATGGATGTTTCCCAGAGATGGGTTGCGGCTGGAAGGGCATCCGCTGCTTTAAACAAATGCTGGATAAGTTGGCGGTTTATTCCGCTGTGGCGACCCCGGATTAATAAAGGGACTAAGCTGAAAAGAAAATGAAAATGAGACCACCTATGGCTTTCTGTATGTGGATGTATTAAAAATCTGGTTCTAGGGAGTGTAAGTTGGGCTGCTAATGATGTGTGTGTGTGTGCACCTCACAGCATTCTGGGATGCCACGCGGGCCTTCATGTTGCTGTCGGTGCTGAGCTGCTTCACTGGAGTCCTGCTGGGGCTCACAGCGTCCAAAAGAGCCAGAAGCAGAAGAGTGAAGACTGGAGGAATCACACTGCTACTGTCAGGTCAGACACACTTGTATGTATAGACACTACCTGTCAAAAGTCTTGTTATAGCAACAAATAATAGCTTTATCATTTGGAAAAGTGGCAGAAGGTCAATTTTTTTCTGATGAATCATCTGATGATCTTCATCCCAATCATCACAAGTACTGCAAAAGACCTACTGGAACCAGCATGGACCCAAGATTCTCACAGAAATCTGTCAAGTTTGGTGAAGGGAAAGTCATGGTTTGGGGTTACATTCAGTATGGGGGCGTGCGAGAGATCTGCAGAGTGTCTGCAACATCAACAGCCTGAGGTATCAAGACATTTGTGCTGCCCATTACATTACAAACCACAGGAGAGGGCAGATTCTCCAGCAGGATAGCGCTCCTGATACTTCAGCCTCCACATCAAAGCTCCTGAAAGCAAAGACGATGAATCCAAAGGATCTTGATGAAGTCTGGGAGTCCTGCAGGAACGCTTTCTTTAATTCAATTCAATTCAATTCACCTTTATTTGTATAGCGCTTTTACAATGTAGATTGTGTCAAAGCAGCTTCACATAGAAGGTTATAGTAAATTAAAAATGTCAGTTTAGTTATTAATGTTTGAGATCAGTTCAGTTCAGTGTTGTTTAATATTCACTACTTAGAGTTCAAACACTGAAGAGTAATCCATCGGTGCGCAGCTCTAGCTGCAGTCTAGGTGCCAGAGGTTGGAGAACTCGAGGCTCGTCTGTCCTTGGAGGGTCTCATGCTTGCTACTCCGCCAAGCAGCTGCTCAGGATACAGCGAGGTCCAGGATTATGAAGCCTTGGAATCGTCTCGTCACGGGTCTTGGATCGCATCCGTGGCGCTGCATAATCTCTGGGGGCCTGTGGATGAGTATCTCCAGTTGGAAATAGAGAACAAAGAAAATAATTAGCGTAGCTGCAGTTCATAGTGTATATAAAGGAGATGCGTGGAACACATTCATGCATCATACCGCTATGTGATGTATTGAGTGTATGCTTTACTAAAGAGATAGGTCTTTAATCTAGTTTTGAACTGTGAGAGTGTGTCTGAGCCTCGGACGTTATCAGGAAGGCTATTCCAGAGTTTAGGAGCCATAAATGAGAAGGCTCGACCCCCTTTATTTGATTTTGCTATTCTGGGTACTACTAGAAGCCCTGAGTTTTGAGATCTTAAAGAGCGGGTTGGATTGTAGCGAGACAGAAGGTTGGTTAGATAAACAGGAGCTAGATTATTTAATGCTTTATATGTAAGAAGTAATATTTTAAACTCAATACGAAACTGAACAGGCAGCCAGTGTAACGAGTATAAAATTGCGACAAACCCTGTTGTGTACTTTCTTTACCATTCCAGATGACTTTATTAATGTGTTATTGGAGTCATTGCAGAGATGTGTGGATGCAGTCCTCCAAGCTCATGGGAGTCACACGCAATATTGATTATGTCTCCACTGCAGCATGACTTTATATTCTATACTGGACATTATTTCTGTTCAGTGACGAGACTTTAGTCTAAGCAGAGTCAGACCGCACTGTCCTCATTACATCAGTCAAAATCAAGGCATGATCATATGTTATTTTCGTAAATTAAGAGTAATCTAGAGGCCTTCACCTAATATAAGCCACTGCTGATACCAAATGATCAACTAGAAGTCAAGTTATTGTTATTTGTTGCTCATGAAACTTGGATAGACGACAAGACGTTTGTCAGGTATTGTGTGTGTATACAAAAACACACACTCACTCACACGTACACGTACTCTTAAATTAGACTTGCTTAAGAAGAAAAAATATTAAAGGAAATACTGTGAGAAATTCCTTGCTCTGTTAAACATCATTAACAGGAAGGGGAAGAAGATGGCGCCTTAGAGTGAGCACGCGTTTTTACGAGCTGCGCAGTAGTCTAGGTTATTCATACCAATTTTCTAATTCATTTAAACAGAGGAGTAACTCAATTACAAGCTCTATATTGACAATATGAGTTTAAATAACTGTTTTAGTAAATCTTCTGGCGTTGCACTGAGGAGTGCGGAAAAAAAAAGGCTTCGAGAAACACGCCTAGTCTGTCAGCCGCGGCCGAGGATAGCAGGCCAGCTACAGCCTCGCCAGCTCATGAAGAAGAGGCCGAAAAGGTGAGCACTGACGTGCCTCTTGATCCTGAACTCAACCTTATACAAGCTATGAAGAGCATGACGGACAAAATAGTTGCAGTGATTGATGCTAAGATCTCTACGGTTCTCGAAGCGATAGACAACCAGTCATCTAAAATTCAAAGTATTGTTCAGCGGGTCCAAGAAGCAGAATAGAATCGAGGTGACTGAAACTACATGCACGGCCAATGAAACCAAGACTCAACATTTGGAAAAACGAGATCTGACCGAGCAGGTGGACGACTTGGAAAATCGCAGAAGGAGATGTAATGTGCGCATTTTCGGTTTACTGGAGGATACAGAGGAATCAAACCCTGTCGTGTACTTTGAAAAATGGATACCTTCAGTTAGACATGAAGACAGGGAAATGAAAGCTGGAAAGAGCCCACCACTCCCTCGCTCCAAAGCCAGCTCAGGGCGGCCACCCTCGTCCTGTCATCGTTCGATTTCATAATCTCCAGGACAAACAAACATCATTAACAGGAGCGCAAATAATTCTGAATTCTAAATTTTGGTTTATGAGGACCTCTCTATAGGTACAGTATAATGCATTTTACACAGTAGAAGGCACCTTTGATATGGCCTTACCCATAAACCCAGCCCTCACAGTACACCAATGCCAAGATTTGAATGTGGAAAAACCTCATTAACCGTTTTGAATTACAAGGACACAAGACGTGTCCCCATAAACCACCTCGATATTGCAATTGTGTAATGAATCTTATATACAGTATATACATATGTCATGATTGACCAACCAGAATCAAGTATTCAATAGAGTTAGCTGTATATGTTCTGTGTACATCTGTTTTTAGTATGTGTGTGCGTTTGTGTTTCAGGGTTTCTGGCTCTGCTGGCGTTGTCCATCTACACAGGAATGACCATCAGCTACTTCGGCCGGCGCTACATCGACTGGCATTTCTCCTGGTCCTTCATCCTGGGCTGGATCTCCGTCATTCTGGCTCTCGCTGCAGGTCAGTCATCGTAACACACACACACTTTATATAGAATAAACACACATCTGCTGTCTGTTTACACACATTAAAGACATCTGCACACTACTGAAACCCTAAAATGTATATAGGCTAAATAATACAATGATTAAATCAACTAATGCTTGTCTTTACTGTCGTATCTTTACAAGTATGTTCTACTGATTTCTTGCGAGCTTTATAATGAATTGTGCTGAAATGGCCTGTTTCCACTGAGCGGTACGGTACGGGTCGGTACGGGTCACCTTTATCAGGCTTGCGTTTCCACTGCTAAAGGGTACTCTTTTGGTGTGTGTGGTGTACGACAGAAAGTTTCAGTCGACGTCATTTTCGCTCGAGGAAATGTCTACAGCAAAGCTGTACAGGTCTCTCACATATCATATAAGCAGCACTTCTCACAAAACATAGGCTTTATTATACACATAAACACTGGTGTCTAAATGTTCATTACTGACCTCTCTATGAACATGATCTGATTATAACTGCAGATCAGTGATGTGAAATAGCCTACTGTCTGTGATTATATCAAATAAATAAATAAATAAATGCAGCATATATGAACACATACAGCCCCTTACAGTCTCCGATATGTTACCAATTACAGATAAACTACACACAGCAGACATTTAGTCCTTATTTAGGTTCAAAAACAACAGGAGATATAGCCTACAGTCAGTGCAGAGCTCTCATCTGTGTCTGTAATCTTCACCAGCACATGTAGCCTCTTGTTAGAGAGTAACTCCGAGTTCATAATAGTCCAGAAGGTGATGATAATTGTTAAGCGTAGCAGTTTCTTCACTCTAAAAAAAAAAGGTGCTAAATAGCACCAAAACTGGTTCTTTGGCTTTTAATGAGGGGGAAACCTTTTGTGGTGCTATACAGCACCTTAAAAAATATATGCTATATAGTACTTTTGTCAAATGGTGCTATATAGCACCTATGTTTTAAGGTGCTCATAATGTTACTTTACCCTTTCCACAAATAAAACCGGCATAAGAGTTATGAGAATTAGCTATAAGAACAAGTGCTTACCAGTAGTAGTGGTGCTGTATAGCACTTTTACCCCCCCAAAGAACCACTGAAAAACCTTTATGGTGCTTTAAAGGTTCTTTACACAGTAAAAGTGCTATATAGCACCCTGACCACCTTAAAGAACCACTGAAGAACCTTTATGGTGCTTTAAAGGTTCTTTTCACAGCAAAAGTGCTAAATAGCACCTCAAATACCGTAAAGAACTACTGAAGAACCACTGAAGAACCTTTTTTTTAAGAGTGTTCATGTTTGCTGAAAGAATCATTTGCTCCTTTGTGTTTTCCGGCTTCTCCTTTGTTTCTGCAGGCGTCAGTCTCGCGTTTGTCTGTTTATCGGGTTTCAAAAGCACGTCAATAATCAAGCGCACGTTATTATCATCAGCATAAGAAGTTTGTTATATCACAACTATAGACACGAGCGCAATCGACAAAGCGAAACGGCTCGCTCTTCACACAGGCTCGTAAAAAACTACGGCGCACAGCAGAGAATCTGCTCTTCTTCTCGGCTTTGTGGCTGTTCATCAAGACGACGACGTTTGAGCTCGGGTCGACCATGGCTCGTTATTATATGTTTATATTATGTCAGTGTAATGTTTCGGCTGTGTATTTAAACATAGCGGGTCCTTTGTTTTCATTCTGGCTTGTTGCGTTAGCGAATGACGTATCTCTGTAAACCAATAGCGTTCAGCTGCGCGTCTAGTTCCGCCTTTTGGTCACCCTTGGTACCCTTTGGGTGACCAAAAAGTGGTACGGTACAGTTTTGTTCAGTACGATTTTAGACAGTGGAAACTGCCATAAAAGCATACCGAACCGAACCGTACCACTCAGTGGAAACGGACCATAAATGAAAAAAACAACCACAACAGAAGAATAGTTTTTGGAGAAAATAAACGAAATAAAATGATGCAAAATAAATGTAAATAAAAGGGAGGGATATTTATACTGAAAAAAATAATACATTTATGAATATAAACAACAAATTCTTAAAAATATTTATACAATATTTATATATATTTAAATTTAATTCAGTTTTATTTTTTGTTCTTTGCATTTCTGACAATGGTTGTTCAGAAGTGTGTGTATGTTTCAGAAGTTTTTTTGTGATGGTTTTGGCGTGTGTGTTTGTTTTTTGGTAGGTTTATCTGTGTATGTTGTGTGTGTGTGCGTGTGTGTATTTTTAGGAGTTTCTTCAGTTTTAATAGTGTGCTTCATCTGTGTGTAACTTGTGTGTGTGTGTGTGTGTTTGAGAAGCTTCCTCAGTTTGATGGTGTGTGTGTTTGTGTATTTTTTTGTTCTTTGCATGTCTGTAAATGATGGTTCAGAAGTGTGTGTTTGTTTCAGGAATTTTTTTGTGATGGTTTTGGTGTGTGTGTGTGTTTGTTTTTTGGTAGTTTTATCTGTGTATGTGTTAGGAGTTTCTTTAGCTTTAATAGTGTGTTTCATCTGTGTGTATTATGTGTGTGTGTGTGTGTTTCAGACGTTTCCTCAGTATGATGTTGTGTGTGTGTGTGTGTGTATTCTGTGTGTGTTTCAGCTGTTTCCTCAGTTTGATGGTGTGTGTATTTTTTGTTCTTTGCATTTCTGACAATTGTTGTTTAGAAGTGTGTGTGTTTCAGGAGTTGCTTGTGATGGTTTTGGTGTGTGTGTGTTTCAAGATTTTTTGCTGTGTTTTGTATGGGTGTGTGTGTCTGTGTGTGTTTCAAAAGAAAGTTTGTATTTGTATTTTTGCGTTTCAGAATTGTCTTTTTTTGTGTTTGTGTGTGTGTTTCGAGATTACAAAAAATCTGGTGTGTGTCATGATTTTTTAAAATCAACTTGTGTGTGTGTGTGTGTGTGTGTGTTCTTTGCGACTAGTTCTTTATTTTATTATTTTTTGTGTTTTAATAGTTTTGTCTGTACATGTTGTGCGTTTCAGGATTTTTTGTGTGTTTGTATTTCAGTAGTTTTATTTGTGAATGTGTGTATTTTTAGTCATTTCTGACAATGGTTGTTCAGAAGTGTGTGTATGTTTCAGTTTTTTGTGATGTTTTTTTTGTGTTCGTGTGTGTTTAAAGATTTTAAAAAATCTGGTGTGCGTATGTCGTGATTTTTTAAATCAACGTGTGTGTTTTGTGACTATTTTTTATTTAATTTTTGTGTGTTTTAATAGTTTTGTCTGTGCATGTTGTGTTTTTTTCTTGTGCATGTTTGTATTTTGGTAGTTTTATCTGTGTATGTTGTGTTTGTGGGTTTTTGGAGTTTCATCTGTGTGTATTATATGTGTATGTCTGTGTGTTTTAGAAGTTTCCTCGGTTTGATGGTGTGTGTGTGTGTGTGTTTGTATTTTTCTGTTCTTTGCATTTCTGACAACAGTTGTTTAGATGTGTGTGTGTGTATGTTTCAGTTTTTTATGATGGTTTTGGTGTGTGTTTCAATTTTTTATGTATTTCAAAACAACTTTTGTGTGTGTGTTTCAAGATTGTAAACCAATCTGGGGTGTGTTTTCAGGATTTGTTTTATTTTGTGTGAGTGTGTGTGTTTTGTTTGCGTGTCAGTAATTTATTTGTGCAGGATGTGTGTTTGTTTCAGGGGTTTCCTCAGTTTGATGGTGTGTTCATCAGTGTGTATTATGTGTGTG
>CAIGQQ010028150.1:3574-78540 GCA_903798035.1 Danio albolineatus
TTCAAATGATCTGCTCATAGTGAGTCTACAGTTTATGACTCACTGATTCAAATGATCTGCTCATAGTGAGTCTGCAGTTTATGACTCATTGACTCAAATTATCCGCTCATAGTGAGTCTACAGTTTATGACTCACTGATTCAAATGATCTGCTCATAGTGAGTCTGCAGTTTATGCTTCACTGACTCAAATGATCTGCTCATAGTAAGTCTGCAGGTTATAGCTCACCGATTCAAATGATCCATTAAACTAAAGCCACTTCATTACACACTTCCTCCTGCCGATGCAGGTTTGGACACAGCAGAACGTTCGTTTCAAATACTCTTTAACATGAAGACACTATGTAGAGATAGGCATGGGTGATATTGTGTCGTTTGCGATATTCCAGTGAAAACTCGCCCCCAGATGAAAAAAATGACTTAACGTGATAATGATAAAACCTATAGTTGGTCTGTGAAATGATTTATTATTACAGTAGTACACGTGCGACAGCTTTGTGTGTTTACACCTGTTTACTAACCGATTTACTGACATACTTTGACGCTAATTTCACTTTATAACACCAGTCAAGTCTTGATAACATTGTTTTGTGGCTAGATTTGTTTAATATCACAGAATGAATAAGAAATCGTGCTGTTTTAAGCGGTAAAGGCTTAGTCAATTAGCGTTGCACTATAAATATACTATAATGCTTAGAACATACCCAGGATAACTTGACAAACACTAATAATCCAGATATTGCAGCAAGCGTTTGTTTACTTTCTTCATTCCACTTGATTAATAGTCAATTGTTTTTGTAGATATGTTAAAAAAGGAGGTCATTGAGGGTGCCATTAATAGTTTTTAACAAACACACTGAACACTTGAACCCACAGCGGCATGGCAATGAGGTTTAATTCTGCCCTTTTGTTTTAACAATCAAGTAAAGGCTAAATCTGGTTTATAAGCAGATCTGCCTCGTGCCTTGATTCTGCTCAGGGACAGCCGTCCAATTAAACCCTGATAAACACCTTCTTTAATTTTAGACGATGTTTACCCAGGGACCTTTACACTTGGCCCGAGAGTTTCCAGCATATGCTCTGCACACAGCAGGACAACTGCAACACAGCACTGCTCATTACATACAATTCAATCTCTCTCTCTCACACACGCACACACAGAGCTGTCAGCAACGGCTCTTTCTGGAAATGGAAACAGCAGCAGGATTGGTGTGAAGTGCTGATCAGGGCTAACTTCCAATTTATAACTACATCCCATACGAGCTCAACTCTACTACACTGTAATAAGAGAATACGTTAATAATCGGTTTTCATATTTTTAGATTATTTACGACACTTGATGTTGAAAATTCAACTCTACAGTTTAACAAAGTGACTTTTATTGACATTATAGTTGTCTGAAATGACATGATGTTTACTCTTAAACTCCGCGGACCCGGTACCGGGTCCTATGACGTCATCAGTTTCCCTTTCATTTTTAAAGGTCCGTGGTTGCGCAAGACCCCTATAAGTGGTTCCGTTTGAAAGCGTAGAAGCTATACTTTATGCACATATGCATCACTTAGGTTTTTATTTTACTGTACAAAAGTTATTAACATTTAATTACACAACAAAATACTGCATACCCGAGCTGTCATTTTCCTATTGTTATATGCTTCATTCAAGTCATAACTCAAATAAAAGCTCTTGCCCGTCCTTGTATGATTCTAGCATTCCTTTATGTGAATTATATTCTATTTATATTCTATTTCATATTATATTTATGATCAATAAGCAGCCCCAGATCGCACAGAAAGCCACAAATGCTACATCATCTCTTACCTTATGCTGAGTGCTTCAAATCAGGCCATTTCTCCGCTGTTTTTGAGGTGATGTGCATAAGTATTCCTTTTATATGTATAATGTGGTCAAAACACAGTGAATTATGTTTGATCAAACCAAAGATCGTGAAAATATGAAAACAATAGTCTATCTGCATGCCATATTTTCCCAATACTCAGTTGAATTACAATAACTTTTGCATACTCTATGGTAGAGACAAAATTCTTTTTCCTAGTGTTTGCTGCTCTCTGCTGGTTTCAAGCAGAACTGTCTGGAGTTGTATTATTCTCTTATGGGATTATTTACACATTTTCAAAAAAGCATTTTAGAACAAAAAATAAAAAAGCGCCCGATGTTGAAGTGGTTCATCATAAAACAGAAAACAAAACAAATATTATTTATTACTTTCAGCAGTTTTTTTTGTAAATTCAAAGGGTTTTCTGTCCAATAACACTGGAATTTGTCATTTATACCACTGCATTTGGATATGGAAGACTTTCCAAGTTTGGTAGGCGGAAATTACATAAAAAAGGTAAAGCACCTCTCATCAGTTGGAATACAATAACTTTTGCATAGATTATGATAGAGGCATTTTTCGTTTTCTTATGATTACTGACATGTGCAGGAACCACCAAAAAATTAATTTCAGAAACCTAGACCACACAGAACCTAAAAGGTACTCTTTTAAATTTGAGTTTATAAAGAAAAAATACAGAAAGCGCCTCTTTTTTTAAGTGTTTATGATAACACAGACAACATATACAATTATTTTAATCACTCTCAACAGTGTTTTATGAAAATTTAAAAGGTTTTCTTTAAAATGATACCACATTTTTGCATTTACTCATCTGCATGTGGATTTGGGAAGCTTTTAAAATTAGGTAGGCAAAATCCAGGCGGAAATCCCATAATAGCACCAGAGTTTAAGAGGATAAGAAATAATGCAGAAAGAAATAAGCCAGAATGTACTGGCAGTGTATTACAATGGTTTTTAACGCAGTATACAACACCAATCCAGACAATCTCTTTCAACTATTAAAAATGTCACAAATGTCACAAAAATGTCACACAAAAAGGCAGTCTGCTGGAGACTATGTGGATCAAATGAAGCGAATCATTCACATACTTTCTGGAAATGTTCAAATATCCAGGAATTTTGGCAAGAAACTCACAAATGTTTAGAGAACATATTCCATATCCCCATTGATTTTTCTTTCTCAACTCTATACTTGTACTGACAAGAAAAATCTGACAAAAAAAAACTGCTGAAAGTTTTGTTGTTAGCCTG
Organism: Danio albolineatus; assembly: GCA_903798035.1. Lineage (NCBI taxonomy): Eukaryota > Metazoa > Chordata > Actinopteri > Cypriniformes > Danionidae > Danio > Danio albolineatus. Next base: position 6,682 of record CAIGQQ010028150.1, read on the forward strand.
TAAAAAAGCCATAACCAGAAAATGGTTACAGCTTAAAAATACCTCAAATAAGTGACTGGTTTGACATAATTCATGAAATCAATAAGATGGAGAGGCTAACAATGAACCGTCACTTACAGACTGAGGAGTTTATTGAGACATGGAGAAAATGGGTACAATAGTCCATTAAGACCAGATATATTATAGAATGAATAGTCAGAAAGATGTGGATATTATTTTGTGGGTTATTTTTTAGTAATGAGAAAAATATTTACAGAAAGATAATTTGAACAATACCTATTTAAAAATAAAAATATTTTACATATTTTACACAAGATTCTAAAAATACCATCCTCACAGTTTAATTTGTACATAGTTTAGATTTAAAAAAGGCAGAAAAGGATAGACTGGGAGCCACAATATGGTGTAAAAAATACTTAATTGAATTGTAACTGAAAAGCAACAAATTAATTGTATCTGTTTCTTTTTGAAGATATACAAAACAATTATGAATATATTGTTTTTCTTGTTTCTTATAATGTCTTTGAATCATTAATGTAAACTCCATATTTATTCATGGAAATTGTGTTTCTTAATTTCGTGAATACATTGTGGAAAACCCTATCTGTATGTAAATTTGAAAACTGCAATAAAAAAATGAAAAAAATAAAATAAAAGGACAGTTCATCCAAAAAAAAATTAAAAATAAATTTAAAAAGTCACTTTTTCCAACTTTACAAGGTTAAAAGTTGTTAGAAGAATGATCAAGGTCCCGAAATGCAATTCAAATGCAGAAATTAATAGGGAAAATAAAAACACGAATCACAAAAATATGTTAAACTGCTAACTTATTATTTTTAACACAATTTAATTAATCAAGCTATAAATGGAAATATAATGCCTATTATTAGACCTTTTCTGCTTGAAAAAAGGCAATCTATTATTAATTTATTATTCAACATTATTTTAATGAACTTTCATATCCCTCAGGTCCATTTTAACAAAGACAAGACTTTGTTTTGTTAAAACTGTAGGTTCAATCGAATTAACTGGTCAGACTTTATTTTGATGGTCCGTTTGTTGAATTTCAGTTACATTGCATCTACATCCCAACTAATTCTTAGTAGATTAAGTAGACTGTTAGGTTAGGGTTAGGAGTAGGGTTAGTGTAAGCAAAGTACTTGCAAAGTTTCTTATAGTCAGGTAAATGTCTGTTGAATGTCAGTATCAACAGATATAAAGCAGACAGTCTAATGAACCATCAAAATAAAGTGTTAACAATCAACTATCGGCCTTTTTATGCGATATATAATATTTGTATGTATTGCTTTGTATACTCCATATTAATAAAAATTAATCTGTGATATCCAGTACATTATATTTGTTTTCCTTTTGGTTGATAGAATAATATTGGTCTAAATGTCTGCAACATTACAGTTACAGCTTTGTGTTTTTCTACAGATGTCCCACCTGGTATTAAGATACATTTTTGTCATTCCAATTAGTTAGATGACACTAAATGCAGGTCTAAAGTGAATTGCAAAGTTTTGAGCTTGTCTACTTTTTACCACTTCCCAAAGATCCCACTACCACTTAGTCCAAAACCCAAAAAATGAGTTTATTGGGCTGCTTTTTACGCAATTTTTATTGGAGTAAATGCTTAAGCCGTCATAAGCTTTGTAACTGCTGCAAAAATAAATAAATAAATATATATATAAATATATAAATACATAAATAAATAAATAAATAAACAAAAATAAATCACTGATTCAGTCTAATGACCAAAAAACGGGATCATTATATGACGTCCTGTGAGAAAGCACAAAAAAATGTATTTGTACCTTACTCTGTACCAAAACAAGATTATTATCGATATCATAAGGTATTATTCCATCCAAAAATGTAAATTGGACTTGAATAACTGGAATATCCTCAGAATATACCTCAAAAGGAGAGTTTGCATGTTCTCTCTGTGTTTGCGTAGGTTTTCTCCAGGTGCTCTGGTTTCCCCCTCAGTCTAAAGACATGCGCTATAAGGTAAACAAAATTGGCTATAGTGTGTGTGTGGATAAGAGTGTATGGGTATTTCCCGGCAATGGGTTGTGGCTGAAAGGGCATCCGCTGCATAATACATTTGCCAGAGTAATTGGCAGTTCATTCCGCTATAGAATAATGAGTGAACTAAGCTGAAGGCTAGTAAGTGAGTCAAGTTTGTCCAACTCAGGCCCCATTTACACTAATGCGTTTTCATCTTAAAACGCATATGTTTTGCTACGGTTACACCATCCGTCCAGTTTTCGAGCCCCGAAAACAGAGTGTTTTGGAAACGCTGGAGAGGCCGTTTTCATTCAAAAAGGCTGCTGCTCTGTCTCAGTGTGGATGGGGGAAACGGAGACGTCTGAAAACGGAGGCGTGGCTACTGAGATTTGCTACTTGATTGGGGCTTTTGGGTTATTGTGTATCATTCCCTTATTCGTCAAGCCCCTATCACATGACTATAACGCCACCGGAAGACGGCAGACCAGCCTTCACTGTAAACAATAACATGGACACAGAAATGGGAGCATTGTTTTGCACTATTGTCCGTTTTGCAATTTTTTACTACAGCTGCATATATTCACAAGAGGCAAGCTATTGTTCAAGCACTCGCTCATCGCTCGCATTTCAATCAGCGTAAGCCCTATTTAGAACGCCGGTTTTGGGTTACGGTTTAGGCTTTCTTTGCCATCGCGCTCATCGTTCAACCAGCGTTTGTTGACTAACAATAACCAAATGCCGAGCGAGACACATGCTTCCTGTTTATACTTGAACGCTCATGCCCAGAGTGCGCGAATGGTCACGTGATATACGTTTCTGGTGGAGTAATGTGGACGGACATCTGTTGAGAGACGCTGTGTGAAACGCTAGTGTGGATGCGGATCGTTTTCATGCTAAAACGCCGTTTTAAAACTAAAACGCACTAGTGTAAACGGGGCCTCAGTTGTGACCATACATTTTCTATGGCATTTCCATTAAGCGTTTTTTTAAATGCACATAAAAAATAGGAGGATGGATTAATATTTGTTCCTCATTTAAAAAAAACAAGTCAAATTCAAGCAAGGCAAATATACCACAAATTCAAATTCATGATGTACTTTCATCCTCCGAATTTCCTCAGTGCCATTTGCTCCTGAATCACTTCAAAGTCTGCAAATTCCCTTTCAGTGAAATAGCAGAAGTCGCTGGTGCCATAAACCTGTCAAACGTTGAACTTAAAGCTCAGCCCAGTTGCTCGGACGTGTCAGCAAAGCAATGAACACATGCTCAGAGGCCCGAAGTCCAAAGCCACAGCAGGAAACCCGCAATTCTGCAAAGATGAAAACAAATAAGTGCCACCACAAATAGGCTGATAGCGGTTGACACCAGTTGAAGGCCAAGCCTGGCACTTTTTCACTAAGCTAACGTGACAAATCTCTTCACACTGCATTTGTTGCGTTTGTTCGAGGACTTGAAGGAAGTAACGCCTGTGTTCTAGGCCATTACAAACACTGACACTTCCCAGATTCGCTTGGACAACTCATCCACTCTCCCCAGACTGGGTTTGATAATTGATGACTGTTTGGTTGCTCCATCTATCAAAGCAGCTGACAGCCCTCGCGTTTGGTTGCTGAAAGAACGAGTGCTGTTATTTGAGAGATCACACCTTTCTGAATAAACTGTCATGCGATCAACGTCGCAGGAGGAAACAAAGCACATTGAGACGCCTAAACCTCAAGATTGGCGCCACAACCATTTGACTTTGGTTAAAGTAAGAGATGACAGAGATATCAGAGAAGGATGCAATGAGTGAAAAAGATGAAGTTTGCTGGTTTTCAGGTTTGTTGTGACATGAAAATGGCAGCATGTAGCTTTAACTACTTTTTTAACCTCAAACATCCATACAAATTATATCAGTGCCTCCCACACATAGACTTTACTTAGGCGGGTTGTACAGGTATATTAATGGTCGGACAAGTATATTTAGTGACACTTTTTTTATTATTACTATCATCCTTTTAAACTTTTTTGTACCCGCCCAATAACCAAACATCCACGATCGAATAAGCTTAAAAATGTGTCTGGGGTTTTAAAATCTCCTAAAATGTCCAGGATTTGGCTTTTGCTTTCGCTTTCTAAAGCTATCGTTAATTGTATGTGCACAGCCACAAGAGAAACATAAAAATAATTAATTTTTAAATCTAAACTTCTCAGAAAAATCAGTGGTTCTCAACTGGTTTGGCCACGGGACCCACATTTTTACATGGTCATCAAGCCGCGACCCATATTTTTTGGAACTGTAATATAATTTTAGTAATTATAATTTATTTTATTATTTTTAATAATTTAAAATTTTAAATAATTTTAAATAATTTATTATTTATTTGTTAACATACACAAGTAGTGACAAAAAAATCATGAGAAAATCAGCAAGACTTACAAATAAACAATATTTTATTGCTGACATTTAACAAAATGTATCAAATTATAGAAATATTACAAAGTAAAAACGACAAATATATATATATATATATATATATATATATAGTAATATATATAATACTGTAAACAGTGTAAACTCTGATCCTGTTAAACAGAACAAACCAGCAAATTGTAAAACAATTAAAATAATCATAACCATTTTTACATCTAATATGACAGCAATTATAAACATCTGTTTCACTTAACAGTGATTTGGGAAGATAATGAGATAACTGAGGATGTGCTTTACTGATGTGATAAGAGTTTCAAAGTCAGGGGTGATGGTAGACAGTGCTACTTGAAGATCGTGCTCTATGTCCCACCTGTTCCTTTGCTTTGGCTTCTCTTCCTTGGTGCAGCTTGAGTCTTTTTTTTATACAAATACGTAGTTCTGAATGGGATGGGTTTGATCGCACTCTCAGATCTTGAAAACTGGGAGAGGCTTACTTCACTGAATTTCTTTTTCAGCGTCTTATCACATGACAGCTCCACCAGCTGACTCTCTATTGGCCCGTTTCCACTGAGTGGTACGGTACGGTACGGTACGGTTCGGTACGCTTTTAAGGTCGTTTCCACTGTCTAAAAGCGTACCGAACCGAACCGTACCGTACCCCTTTTTGGTCACCCTTTCGAAAGGGTACCGAAACCCAGAAAGGGTGCCGTAAGGTGGAGCTACACGTGCAGCTGAACGCCATTGGCTTACAGAGATACGCCATTTGCTCACGCAACAAGCAGAATGAAAACAAAGGACCCGCCATGTTTAATACACAGCCGAGAGACAATGCTCTGAAATAATATCAGCATATAATAACGAGCCATGGTCGACCCGAGCTTAAACAAACCTTGTCGTCGTCTTGAACAGCCACAAAGCCGAGAGAAGAGCAGATTGTTATGGGTTACGAGCCCATAAGCGCGAGCGTGAGGTTTCGCTTCTCACTTGTGTCCGCGTGCGCGTCAATATTTAAAATAACAAAGATCTTAACCTGGACTATTATAAACTGGGAATGACGGAGTTACTCTCTAACGAGAGAATAATGACGGAGCTGCTACATGTACTGGTGAAGATAAAAGACACAGATGAGAGGTTTGCACAGACGGGGCTCTATTTCGTATTGTTTTTGACCCTAAATAAGGCATACATGTCTGCTGTGTGTAGTTTTTCTGTAATTTGGTAACATCGGAGACTGTGTGGGGCTGTATGTGTTCATATATGCTGCATTTATTTATTTATTTGATATAATCGCGGACCGTAGGCTATTTCGCATCATTGATCTGCAGTTATAATCAGATCATGTTCAGTCAGTAATGAACTTTTATACAGCAGTGTTTATGTGTATAATAAAGCATCTGTTTTTTGAGAAGTGCTTCTCGTATGATTTGTGAACGACCCATAAAGCTTTACTGTAGACATTTCCTCGAGCGAAAATGACGTCGACAAACTTTCTGTCGTACACCACGCCCACCAAAAGAGTACCCTTTTGCAGTGGAAACGCAAGCCTGATAAAGGTGACCCGTACCGACCCGTACCGTACCGTACTGTACAACTCAGTGGAAACGGGCCATATGTTGCTCGGCAACGTGACACTTTCCACGTCGATTCCAAAGGGATCAGTTCTCGCTCACGCATTTCAAAATAAAAGTCAGGTATACGCAAAACAAGTTAAATATTAAACTTTTGTTGTTGTTTTTTGACCACACACTCCACGACCCACTGAAAATGTTCCTGTGACCCACTTTTGGGTCGCGACCCACCAGTTGAGAAACACTGCTCTAAATGATAACGGCAATTTCGGTTTGTCATCTTGAATGTTTAAATGTTTAAGTAACCAAACCTTTTATTCATTGTACATTTGGATAATTCACAGAAGTAAACGTTTTCCTTTCGCAATGTGGTTCACTATAAAAAATGCTGGTTCCACACAACTCCTTCATGTTGTGCCAACACTAACTTAATTCTTTTTACAAATTTAAATGGATTAAACAAAAAAAAATTTATATGTCCCAAGAGAAAACCTTAAGAATTGGGTTGTATGCGACACGGTGGCTAAGTGGTTGGCACTGAAGCAAGAAGATCGCTGCTTGAGCCCCGGCTGGGTCAGATGACTTTTCTTTGTGGAGTTTGCATGTTCTCTCAGTGTTTGCGTGGGTTTCCTCCAGGTGCTCCGGTTTCACCCACAGTACAAAGACATGTAGTACAAGTGAATTGAATAAGATAAACTGGCCATAGTGTACAGTATGCATGTATGTGAATGCAAGAGTGTATGGGTGTTGGGTTGCAGCTGGAAGGGCATCCGCTGTGTAAAACATATGCTGGATAAGCTGGCGGTTCATTCCGCTGTGGCGACCCCAGTTGAATAAAGGGACTAAGCTAAAGTAAAATGAATGATAAATGAATAATCAATTTGTGTGGCTGAATATTGTTAGACTCCCAGAAAAAACACAATGCAATTATATAACTTGTAACTTAGCTTTACTGTATTTATCATTACTTGTGATTTGGTTTATTCATTTTATTCAGATGCGCTCCACTACAAAATCATCTTGTTATCATCCAAAACTGACTTAAAATGATTCATTCTTTTCAATTAAAGCTATTCATTTAATCTGTTAAAATTATACTCAATATGTATTGCATAAAAATAAAATATAGGAATGTCAGTTTTTCCCAACATCGTGCAGCCTACAGCAGATAGTTAAAAACAACAACGCAAACAGGTAGATTAGCAAGTTTTTCAATTACACAGACCAGATATACATCCTACACTCACATCTGAGTTTAAAAAATGGTCTATTTTACATTTGAATGACATTCATTCTCTTCCAGGACCAACAAACAAACAATTTCTTGCTCATCTACCATCTACCACTGCTCAAACTCAATAACATCTGTTATTGTAGTTAGTTAGATAACTTTAATTGTCCTCATAGGGATATTTAATATTCAGCATACACCCACAGAGACATCTGACATATTTCACAATAGGAATTTATATAAATAAAACATCAAAAAATAAAACAAAGTGCCACTACTCCAAATAAATATCCAACCTAATGACTAGAAGTTTTAGAAGTTCAATGGCCACCACATCAGAACACAGCATTGTGTTACCAAACTCCTTCATGACTTGAGCCTAATGACAAAAGGCAACCAAATAGCCGGTAGTCTTAAGAGCTGAAGGGACAAAGGCATTCACGACATATTTCCCAGCTGCGATTTAAGCATCCTGGTAATACCAGCAAACACGCACGCACGCTATGAGAAACCAAGGTCAACACGCCGCAAAGAAACACGCATAAAACCAAAGTAAATACACAGTTTAAATCATCAACAACTACTTGAAGACCAAATACCAAAGAAAAAAAGGACGATGTACCTTTCCGAAGGCATATTCACCACACAGCAGTTTTATCCCAGACCCAGAATGGCTTCCGGGACTCCCATCAGCCCTCATTGGCGTTCCCCGGGGCAAGAAAAACGTCCCCCTTTGGATCGGGGCGGCAGAGTGATAGAGAGAGAGCAGCTGTATTGCAAAAGAGACCAGAGGGGGCGAAAAAAAAGGCCAGCGCAACATCCTGACAATACCAACCCTAATGCTGCGGCCCACTGCGCTATTTAAAAACAATCCATCAAAAATGCCTCGTCTTTCAGCGCACCGACCTTTCGCTGGCTGTGAAACGCTTGGATGCGGGGCGGCTGAGTGTTCACTTCACTGTGCCCATTATTGCAGGAGCCAACTAACCTGGGATGGGGCTGTTAAACAATTAAAGCCGACTTAGTAGGTATGGTGGAGATTTCAAGAGGAAAGTCACGAAATTATAATGGCCACGTTAGGAGGGATAGAGTGACAAGTTTGGCTTGGTGCTGCAGGGTTATTTTCGACTGAAAAGTATTATTAGGGACAGGCTTGCAGTAATTAGACAGCATGAAGAGAGTTTGATTCTAATCGAAAAGATCAAGTTTTTTTTTGTTTCACATAGAAACGGTAATATTAGCGAAATGAGATTTCGAGAAAATGGACTTTTCATTAAATAAAATGTAGCCTTATTGTTTAAAGATTAGCTTGGAAGTATCAGATTTGTTTATGTACAGCAAAATTATTCCCCCTCCTGTGAATTTTTTCTATCTTTTTAAAACATTTTCCAAATGATGTTTAATAGAGCAAGGAATTTTTCCCAGTATTCCCTCTGGAGAAAATCTGAATTCCGTCAGAATAAAAGCAGTTTTTACTTGTTTTAAAACAATTTTAAGGTCAATATTACTAGTCCCCTTAAGTTATTAATAGTTAATGGAGCGGAGATCAAAACCCCAAAAAATGCTATTTGAAAATGTCGAAAATTTCGCAAATAAACATCGTAATAAATCACAAGCTGTCGACTGTTTGTTAAACTCCATATACTCTATTTTACATTTCAAAATGACCCACAAATAAACTAAATCTGTTGAAAACGTCTACTAAAAAACATGTCTGCTAAAACATACAGTTGAAGCCACAATTAGTTCGGACTGCTGAGCGAATCATTGGTATAACCCTCCCTACTCTCCAAGAACTGTACTTATCCAGAGCGAGCAGAAGGGCGGCCAAAATCACTCTGGACCCCTCACACCCAGCACACTGCCTCTTTGAACTATTACCTTCTGGTGGACGCTACAGAGCACTGCGCACCAGAACAGCCCGACACAGAAACAGTTTCTTCCCTCAGGCAATCCATCTCATGAACACTTGATGATAACAATCGTGGAACCAACATCACTACTTGCAATACACTTTTTACACACACATACACTTATTTAACAACACACTTTACATGCTAATTTGCACATAACAAATACAAATACACTTTTTACACACACACACACTTATTTAAACACACTTTACATGCCAATTTGCACATAACAGCTGCACATATAACGTTGTATATAGTAATACACCTGTACATACACTTGTCCATTTGTATATCTGCATTTGACACTTACTTCTATTTTTTGAATATATTTATTATCTGTTTTTGTCCTGTCTCTGTAATTCTGTCGCACTGTAGAAGCTGTCATCAAAACAAATCCCTCGTATGTGTGAACATACCTGGCAATAAAGCTCTTTCTGATTCTGATTCTGACAATTATTGGCCCCCGGGGAATTACCTTTTTTTCTTTGTTTAAATATTTCCCAAATTAATTTTAACAGAGCAAAGGGATTTTACAGTATTTCCCATAATATTTTTTCTTCTGGAGAAAATCTGAATTCGGTTAGAATAAAAGCAGTTTTTACTTGTTTTAAAACCATTTTAAGGTCAATATTACTAGACCCCCTTAAGTTATTAATAGTTAATGGAGCGGAGATCAAAACCCCAAAAAATGCTATTTGAAAATGTCAAAAATTGCGCAAATAAACATCGTAATAAATCACAAGCTGTCGACTGTTTGTTAAACTCCATATACTCTATTTTACATTTCAAAATGGCCCACAAATAAACCAAATCTGTTGAAAACGTCTACTAAAAAAGATGTCTGCTGAAACATACAGTTGAAGCCACAATTATTCGCCCCCTGTGAATTTCCTTTTTTTCTTTGTTCAAATATTTCCCAAATTAATTGTAACAGAGCAAGGGATTTTACAGTATTTCCTTTAATATTTTGTCTACTGGAGTAAGTCTTATTTGGATTATTTTGGCCAGAAGAAAAGCAGGGTTTTTAAAAATACCTTTTTAAGGTCAATATTATTAGTTCCCTTAAGCAATGTTGTTTTTCAATTGTCTACAGCAGTGGCTCTCAAACTATTTTCACCAAGTACCACCTCAGAAAAAAAAAAGTCTCTCCAAGTACCACCATAATGACCGGTATTGAAATACAGAAGCGTAGCAGGCGTATTTAAGCAGCTAAAGCACTGCACAGTTCAAAAATGTGGCAGATTAATTCTTATTATAATGAATATTTATTATTGTCAGCCATTTTAAACATTCGAAATAGTTCGAGCATTAACACTATACTAAAAATAAAATAAAACTTTAAATTAAAATGTGCTTTTAAAGTTCACTAAAAATGGCACTGTTCGAGTATTATTATAAAGTAGGCTATTCCTCCACTTCCTAGGACCACATAAATATAGGCTATATGTCATCATATTCGTATATAAACTCTTTTGAAATACATGCTGCTTGTGTATATGACTTATTTGTATTTAAAATCTAAACGTTATCTTGTGTTTGAAATATATGAATTGTATTTACACATTTAAATTAGCTAAATCTGCTTGCTGTGTGTTAGAGTAGGCTTTGTGTGTCAGAAAAGCAAGTGATTAAACTATACCAGTCAACATTGGCATACAAAAAATACAGGATATGGCCCCAACAACCATTACAAATACAGGGAGGAAACAGAATACATAAACAATAGGAAATTGAAAATGAAATAAAAGGTTTAGCCTATTAAAATGAATTTACTGATCACATCGCTGTTATCATATAGTATATAATGAGTGAAATGTTGTTGCTTTTTGGTTTGTAAATAGCATTTTATTCCAAATTTAAAATGAAAAAGCTCTCTTTTGGCTTAAAATAAACACAATTCACCATGCATTAATCCATTTTACTACTCTTAGAAATCACTATTTGCTATTTTGTATGAAAGCTAATGAAAACATCTGACCATTTGTCACATTCTGAAGCTAAAAATGCTCTAAACGACAACAGTTTCAACATGGGAAGAAATTAGGCCTGTCACAATAACCAATATATGGACTTATCTCACAACACATGGACATCAACTCAATCATTTTTGGTGATGCGATATATATCGCCCATACATAAAAACCAATTCTAGCAACATTTCAGCTGATCATGCAACATCTCTATCTCTATTGGAGGTGTCTGTGGAATATTTGTCATAGTATTTACTGTAAAATACTATAGTATGTTTTCATGTGGGTGTCTGACGACTGAAAATAGATCTGGTAGCAGATATCGCAGCCTCTGTTACTTTTGACCTTTTTTTTGTTAACATTTATTATTATTTATTTACGATATGCGTTTTCACATTATGATTCCAATGACTGATCATTAAACTGTTTAAATGACTTTATTTCTATTAAATATTCTTAAGAATGACATATTATGTGTTCTTTGGGTGAGTCTACTTGCATCATGATATTATATTCTCATGCATTTTATATTAAGTGGCATAAAATAGCCTCAAAATGACAATAAAATCGCTTAAATCGCAATATATTTTGGTGCAATATATCAAACAACAAAACATTGATATCGTGACAGGCCTAGAGAGAATGTCAGCAGATCTGCACAAGACCATATAGCAAGTGTTGTGCATAAGCGCAGTATGTTGACGTGGTTAAAATAGCATTAACGAACACGACACGTCCGTAAACCGACACCTTTTTAGCACCGCAACAAAACCGGCATCCACATTTCTGTAAGATGCACAGAAGAGCCGCCTGATTCTATACGTCACTCACTGCCATGTTTGTCCCGTGCTGAGAGCTAATTATGTTCACTTGTGCTAGAGCAAGTTAAGTACCATGTTGTCGCATAAGTGCCTTAAACGGTTGTCTACATGCAACCATCTGAACTTTGCGAGACTGTTTTATCATCAAAACTGCTGTTAGTAGCTATTAAATGCAAGCGTTTCTGGTGATTTGTATTGTATTTTGACTATTTGATTGATAGAGAGGCATGTAGCAGGAATGAGGCCATCACTTATGTCCACATCAGCACTGATATCGCAGTTTGTCACCAGTAGCATCTGCTGAAAACATTTAACAGTCTGTGGAGAAACCAAGCTCATGTGTTTTGCTTTAAACCACCCTCATTTCCTTCTGTTTTCATCTTCATAACTGATTTATGATGTAAAAAGATAGACATGAAAGGGACCAGACCAACATATCTGACATTCTACATAATGAAATAAGTCCCATAGAGTTGAAGTCAGAATTATGAGCCCTCCTTTATATTTTTACCCGATTTCTGCTTAACAGATAGATTTTTTTCAACACATTTCTAAACATGATAGTTTTAATAACTCATTAATCACTGATTTCTTTTATCTTTGCCATGATGACGGTTCATAATATTTGACTAGATATTTTTCAAGACACTAATATTCAGCTTAAAGTGACATTTAAAAGCTTTACTAGGTTAATTAGGCAAGTTAGGGGAATTAGGCAAATCATGTATAATGATGGCTTGTTCTGTACTATCAAAAAAATATATAAATTCTTTAGGGAGCTAATAATATTAATATTAGCTAATAATATTAATATATATAATTTAATATTTAAAAATGGTTTAAGAAGAAAAAAAATAAACAAAAAAAATTAAAAAATGCTTTTATTCTAGCCGAAATAATCCAAGTAAGACTTTCTCCAGAAAAAAAATACTACACTCAAAAAAATTCGTGTTCAAATTACCTGTATAAAACGAGCTGAAACAACACAATTCTTGCAATTTATTTGGCTAATTTATTTGTTTTACGTTCAGTCCACTTAAATTTGTAATCCATTAAGTTAACTTAAGCGTTTTGTGTTGGGACAACATGACGGAATTGTGTTAGTTCAACTACCTGGTTAAGGGATTTGTAGTTCCCAGCATGCTTTGCGTGGGTTTGAATTAAGCAAATTAAAATATTGACAATAAAAGTAATATTAGATGTTTTTACATTAATATAAAGAATTGTTGGAGTTTAATATTTACTTTAGTTTGAAGATTTAGAAGATTTTCATATAATGTTTTGAGTTTTGAGGTTACCCCATGCTTTGGGTGTTCGCATTAGCAACAATAAAGTTTGTTGCTTTGCTCATTGAGCACTAACTGTCCTAAAATAAGTTCTGTGATCAGTCTCAGTCAACTGTATATCTAATTCATGAAATATGCTTAAAATGGCTTCATTTAGGATAACTTCAAATAAAACTAAGACTTCAAAATGTACAACACATAATAGACATACATGATATTATCAGACCTTTGAGTTTAAGTTAAATAAAATACAAATGTATTGAAACTTATATTTGATAAAATCATGTTGGACCAATTCAATTGCATTTAATTGTGTATATATATATATATATATTTTAGTTGGTGCTAAACAAATTTATTGGATGGAAATCCTGCCCTCAATTAAATTGAGTTCATCCAATGAGTTATTTTTTTGAGTGTATAAGAAATACTGTGAAAAATACATTGCTCTATTAATTATCATTTGGGAAATAGGGAAAAAGATGAAATTAACAGGAGGGTGAATAATTGTGGCTCCGTAATTTAGACTCTCTTTCACAATTTAAATCTCAAAACACATCTGTTTAGAACAGCTCACTTTTATCTCTTTAACACAACTGCATTTTTTAAAAATTGTATTGTATTCTATTGACTTTTATGTTGTGTTTTTATTTTAACTGATTGTTCTTGCTGTCCTGTACGGTGATCTTGAGTGTCAAGAAAGGCGCCTTTAAATAAAATGTATTATTATTATTATTATTACTTCAACTGGTTATTAGTAGAGGTTTTAAACAGATTTAAAACATTTTGAAATGTAACACAATAAAGTATATGCAGTTTTTAAAAAAAACAGTCGACAGCTTGTGATTTGCCGTTTATTTGTGCAATTATTGACACTTTCAAATTGCATTTTGGGGTTTTGATCTTTGCTCTGATAACTTTTGATGGGGAACGTTTAACTCTGGAGTTTAACAATGACTTTTATTGACATTTTTGTTATGAATGTTAGACAAATATCCATACTTATTATTATTTTTATGTTCGTTGTTGTTATTTTACACATTTATTTTTTGTGTGTTTTATTTTGCAAAACTATTATCAAACTAAATAAATGTATACAACAAATTAGTTAAGAATAATGAGTATTATGTTTGAAAGACAAATCATTTTGAGGGGATGGCATTCAGCAGGTCCACCATCATTTCAAGAATGGGTTACGGAATTGGGGAAGGTGGCAGCATATTAAAAAAAAGAGGTTAATTGATAAACTGGATGTTTATCTGAGAAGATGGGGAAGTTATTTGGCATTTTTTGAAGAATGAATAGGGTCACTGTGGTGAGACGCATGATAAAAGTGTAATTATCTTATTTCATTTATTTATTATTTTTTGTTTGTTTTTTTTATTACTATTATTATTTTCTGTATGTGTGCTTTTTTATTTATTGTGTTTATATTATTTATTTGTATTTACTAGATTCATGATGGCAAGATCTAATTAACTGCCACTGTTGGGGAGAGGAAAAGGGATGTTAAAAGGATGTAAACTGAAATTATTGAAGAAAATTTGTATTTTATGTTTATGTTTTTAATGCTCACACAAATATGCCACTTAGTGTAACCAAAGTTTATAGACTAGACAAAAACATTAACATGAACTAAAGCTAAAATATGATAATATTTTAATATAATAGTTTTATTGGCAATAATTCAGTAAAATGCCATTTAATGACATTTAACAAGTTTATGGAATAACTTTGAGTGTCTATAATGAAGAAAAAATATTTAAAGATGAAGTATTTTACCAAGCGGTTTTATTAGTGTATTAAAAGGGTTAATTGCTCATTTTAAAAACTTAATTTCTCAACATTTCTGTAATTTCTAAGTACACTTATAATAAATAAACAAACACTAGGAAAGCTTTTACGCTATAAATTAAGCAAAAAAATAATAATAATAACAAATAATAATTACAAGCGTAAAAGCAAGCAATATCAATAATTTGTAAATTATTTAGTATTTAATGAACCAACTGATTTTCATATAATTTTAAGCAGATAAACAGTTGAGTCAACGTAATTTAAGTCTTAGGTAAAAGAGTCAGAATGATGTGCATTGTGCATTAGAAGTTTAACAGTAGGCCTAAACTTAACATGTAAAAGATTAAAATAAAAATTTAAAATTAAAAATCATAAATTTAAGTGATATAAAAAATTAAACAAGCACTTGATTATATTAGATTTATGTTGTATTTTATATAAATTATTATTTATATAATATTTTATATTTAGCTGTCCAATTAATTGTCATATTTTAACCAGAATGCCAGTTGAACCAAGTATCAGCTAAAATTGTCAGAATAATAGTTTCATAGTAAAGTCAACACAATGTAAAAAAAAAATTGTCTCAAATAAATCAATAAAAAAATAACAATGAAGTGATATAATAAGATTAAACAAGCACTTGACTAATATTAGATTTATATTGCATTTAATGTATAAGCGAAATGCGTGTTTGAAGCTGTGACAGGACAGAAAAGCATTAAGGGATAAGCAGGAATGATAACAGGAATGATAACAGTGTTTCTGTTGGAGAAGCGTGACTACAATAATAGCTCAGAAATCACAGCGGAACTACACTTTGGCAAAGAACACCAAGTTACACTCATCAAAACAATCCATCATATCTATGCCTTAAAAAACAAAACCACTTCAAACATTTACAGGATTTCTTACATTAGTCACACAACTTCAACCCGACTTAGCCACCCAAAACTGAGGCGAAACACTCGTAAACAAATTGATTTTGCATGCAACGCAAACATGCTTTCCAACACTGACGAATTTTCCTACCTCTGGAGGTGCTCAACAGAAGCTTTCCCGACATTCCCAGCTATTTTAGACTGTCCGTTTTCAAAAACACCCTTGTCCCAAGTTTGCTTCATAGTAGAAAGTACACTCAACCCGAAAGAAATTCCAACAAAGTTTCAGGAGTTTGGTTTTCTGCACTGAACCCTGGCGTGTTATTCTAAACGGGTTCCTCTGGGATCAGCGGCGGTAATGAAAGTGGCTCCTGCCAGACCCCTCAAACGTCTAAAAAAAAAAGTGTGGATAAAAAAAGGGTGTTCAAAAGGGGCCGGTGGTGGTGAAGCTGGAGGAGTACGACAGGAAGCGAAGACGTTAAAGGCACTTGACCATTTGGGAGTCCCTGAGGGCTGCCGTACACTTTCATTCTCCTGCTGACCAATGACGGAGGAAGTGTGAGGAATGCCATTAGCTGGACGCTCAAAAGTGCCGGATCGGTTTCGTCATCGGATCATCAAAGGCACGGTGCACTGTGTGTAGATTATTAACATTTCCCACCATTAACATTTAGTGAGGGGGACAACGGAGCCCTGTCGTTCTATGTGCAAAGCCCTTTGATTCTCTGAGTGTAAAGCTGAGGAACATTAATGCTGACGGAGGGTCTGCTGCAAAGACTTTCAGCATCAGATGCAAAGAATAATTGGAGGTTTGGATGGTGGGTGGAGCTGTTTTTGGTGGCACTTGATTGAGATTTTTGAATTGTCAACAAATAAAACTTACTTGAATAGATAGTATTATAGTAGGACTAAAATAGAATACACATAACAGGCAGAATGGCACTGAAGAATAACGTATATAAAGTAATTATACATAATAGATGCAATGAGAACAACAGATGTAAAGATTCAATTAAATGAGAACAACATATGACAGATTGAATGATGGACAGAACAACAAAATAATAAGACGAAACAATAGTTACACAAAGATGGATAGATCGATAGACAGATAGATGACATTTTAGGAACAAAAGTATGTTAGAACATAGGAACAGAATGTTGGATAGAAAAATAAGCAAGTTACAATAGACCTTAATAGAAAGACTGAATGATAGAACGATAAAACAAGAGATTACAGACATGATGTTGGATGAATAGATATAAGTGATAGGCAGAATGAGAAAGATAGAAGGACAAAATTATAGATAAAACACTAGATAGAAAAGTAGATACAATAGAAAAGGATAGAGCAAAAACATAAATAAAACAAAGTAAAGATTGAACATTGAATAGACAGAACACAAGAACAACAGACAGTAACTGATATATATATATATAATTTCATATTCTATAGATAGAACAGAAACAGACCAACACACAGACATTGATAGTTAGATGGAACAATAAAACAATAGAATGAAACTTTATTAGGTACACCTATCCAACTACTCATTAACGCAAATTTCTAATCAGCCAAACACACCGCAGCAACTCAATGCATTTAGGCATGTAGACATGGTCAAGAGAATCTGCTGCAGTCTAAACCGAGCATCAGAATGGGGAAGAAATGTGATTTAAGTGACTTTGAACGTGGCATGGTTGTTGGTGCCAGACAGGCTGGACTAAGGATTTCAGAAGCTGCTGATCTATTGGGATTTTCACGCACAACCATCTCTAGGGTTTACAGAGAATGCTCAGAAAAAGAGAAAATATCTAGTGAGCGACAGTTCTGTGGGGTGCAACAGCCTTGTTGATGCCAGAGGTCAGAGGAGAATATCCAGACTGGTTCGAGCTGATAGAAGGGCAACAGTAACTCAAATAACCACTACTTAAAACTGAGGTATGCAGAGGAGCATCTCTAAACGGACAATATGTCAAACCTTGAAGCGGATGGACTACAGCAGCAAAAGGCCACACCAAGTGTCACTCCTGTCAGCTTAGAACAGAAAACTGAGGCTACAATTTGCACAGGCTCACCAAAATTGAACAACAGAAGATTGGAGAAACGTAGCCTGGTCTGATGAGTCTCCATTTCTGCTGTGACATTCGGATGGTTGGGTCAGAATTTGGCATCAACAACACGAAAGCATGGATCCATCCTGCCTTATATCTATGCTTAAGGCTGCTGGTGGTGTAATGGTGTGGGGAATATATTTTCTAGGCACACTTTGGGCCCATTAGTACCAACTGAGCATCGTGTCAACACCACAGCCTACCTAAATATTGTTGCTGATCATGTCTGTCCCTTTATGACCACTGTGTACAGTGTCCAGTTCTTTAACTATCACAGAAAAGCTCGGATGAGGGATAACCATTGCAAGTTTCTGACTACAGACACTCAGGCCCCGTTTACACTAATGCGTTTTCGTTTTAAAACGCATAAGTTTTGCAACAGTTACGCCATCCGTCCACACTTTGCCGGAGTTTTCGAGCCCCGAAAAAGGAGCGTTTTGGAAACGCTTGAGAGGCCGCTTTCATTCTAAAATGCTGCTGCTGCGTCTCAGTGTGGATGGGAAAACGGAGACGTCTGAAAACGGAGGCGTAGCTGCTGAGATTCACAACTTGATTGGGGCTTTTGGGTCATTGCGTAACCTTCCCTTATTCGTCAAGCCCCTATCACATGACTATAACGCCACCGGAAGACAGCAGACCAGCCTTCACTGTAAACAACAACATGGACACAGAAATGGGAGTGTTGTTTGCACTATGTACGATTTTGAATAGTTCTCCAAAAAACGGTTGAGTATGTCGTTGTATTTACTATGACATGACTCCCAGTCCACATTTAGATGTGGATGTTTTATTTGCCATGGATGTTTTATATTCATTTGTTACTTTAAGTAACAATTCAACCTCGTCGTCTGTCCACAAAAAGACCTCTCTTGCTTTCTTTGCCATCGTGTTCATCGTTTAACCAGCGTTTGTTGACTAACAATAACCGAATGCCGAGCGAGACACATGCTTCCTGTTTATACTTGAACGTGCATGCCCACAGTGCGCGAATGGTCACGTGATATACGTTTCTGGTGGAGTAGTATGGAGGGAGATATGTTCGGAAACGCTGGGTGAAACGCTAGTGTGGACGCGGATTGTTTTCATGCTAAAACGCCATTTTAAAACTAAAACGCACTAGTGTAAACGAGGCCTCAGTGACTGTTTCTGGATCCCCTCGTGCTTCATACTGTGCATTTTAAAAAACTATTCTTGAGCACTGACTCTCGCATTTTTAGAAGCAAAGGCACGTTTGGTGTTTTTAAAGTCTTTACATTGGCCCCCGCTATGCTTTAAAATAGATTTGTGCTTCTGCTTGTACAGTGCTCAGAATATAAACTGTGAGAGTAAACCCCTCACAAATCTATCTTTTAAATTCAGATTTTTAATAAGAAGCTATACAAAATTATATTTGTGCATTTACATTAGATTAGTCAGTACTGAAGCCAATTCTGGAGCTTATCTGACAAAATAACTTACGATGACGGTCCAAAAACTAGTACACCCACATTTATATGTTATAGAAAAATATTAAATACAGATTAAAAAAAATTTTAAAAGAGGAAAAATCAAGAAGCAAAAATAAATAAATAAATAAATAACAAATAATGATAATAAGAAGAATTTAATTGAAATTTTGTAGGTTGGTAATATTTTTTGCAATATTTTGCTTGAATTTAATTGTATTACCTTTTAATTTCTAAATATGTTTGGTGACTAAAATATTATTTTCATAAATATATCTGTTTAATAAATCTGTTTTGTTAATATGCACCACAATACATCGTCTATATTCACTGAGAAATGAATCAAAATATTCATTTTCAAAATGGAGTGTACTCATCACCTACTTAAAAACAACATACCTTAACTATGGGTTATGACTTGTGATGTTGTTTGCATGGCTTTTATAAGTATTTTAGAGCATTGTACTGCACATTTTTCAACTGTAATAGTTTTTAAATTCTCTCTATAAATAAACTGAGACTTATGTAAATTTATAAGCGGAATAAACAATAAACAAAACGATATATAATATAACAGAATGATCAAACAGTAGCTGCAGTAGATTGGGAGTCAAAATAATGAACAGTAAAGGCATAGAGGGTCTCTTATCCTCTTGCTGAGAGCCTCATTAAGCTCCCGCTGACACCCGTGACACTCACAGTCACAGAGCTGGAGTTTTCTTGACTTGTACGAAAGCTGATCCGGTTTACAGAATCACTGACACTAAAACCGCAGCCACATCAGCAGAACAACTGCACACAGAAAACCCTCGGAAACAGTTGCAACCGAAATGACAGCTGTGTGTCAGCAGTGCAAGAAATACTTCAGCAAAATGCTTCAGGAATGTGTTTGAGTGAAATATTAATACTTTTTTTCTAATGTGGTCTAATAATGTGCTCATGGTCTGATAAAAAGTGTCTAAGCTCGAAACATCCCTTGTGGTAAGAACTTAAATATTTAGCTATTTTTGGAGCTGTGGTGTTTTTTTTTATTTATTATTATTATTTTTTATTTCTTATTCTACAAAGTTCTGAAATTTGACACATTTCACATGTTAAATTTATTTTTTTCTTAACAACTTTTTAAAACGTTTTGGTTTAGTGGGTGTCTTCAGTAAATCGTGTTAAAAGTTCTCCAGACACTTTAACTGACTAACACTTTCCACTTTTACCAAAAGTTTTGCACATTTGCACTGGACACATTCTTAAAACCTGATTTAGGCCCATTCCCAATTCAAATTTATACCCCTACCCCTTCCCATTGGCCCCCATTGAGTGTGAAGGGGAAGGGCTTCAATTTTTACCCCTAAGCAATGGGACAGCAGCACCAGCACACGACATCATATGTCTCTTGCTTCATATGAGATCAGATGATCACGACTGCTGTAGTTATTCCAGTTGCATTCATATTTGGTATTTCATCTTTTTTGGTATTTATCTTCAGAAAATCACTGAAGGCAACGATATGTTATCATAATGATGTAATGTGGCAATAAGATCGTAACTGTACTATCTATGTATGTAACGTGCCCATATTCATAAACACACAAAAACAACATTAACATTATACCAGGCACTGTAAAAAGGCCATTCTCAGCCACTAGACTCTTCTGACAGGAAATTCAAGTATCGAGGGACAGATGTGATGGGATTACTATACAAGTTATTATTAAAGCATGATGGTAAAACATGAATGCTGTTATAAATGCATTAAAACATATGCCCGTTTGATGTAAAAATGTGTAATAATGACAAAAAAAAAAAATAATAATAATAATAATAATTTGTGCATCTGCCTACGTCTGTGTTCAGCCATGCTGTCATTGTAGATGGTGTATTCTGGGAAATTTTCATACCCCTTGGTTTTGAGTGTGGTCCTGAAAAATCTAGCCCTCCCCCTTAGCCCTATACCTTCAAGCTAAAGAGAATTGGGACACAGCTATCCCTTCACATGAATGTGCAAAACGATGAGTGAGAAAAAGGGTTATGGGGTAGAATTGGGATTGGGTCTTATACTTCTGCGGCAAGCCTAAGCTGCGCGTAGTGCATTTGTACTTCTGCACTCTGTGTTGCTCTGCAATAACACTTCCAATACACTAGCTGGCAGTGAGGTTTTTATGCTCTATGTCAAGTTTCTTTGAGGGTTCTTTGTTTTTTCGGAATGCTACCTTAATGTATAAAGTAGCTAAAACTCACTCATTCAGAGGCAGGACCTGCCAGACGTGCAACAGCTTTAATAACAATGTAAAAAAAAGATTCCATAAGCAGCTCCTTCACAGGAATCAACACCTGTAAACAGTCTCTGCATGACTTAGCCCCGCCCACACCTGTAAATGCTGCCAAGACAACCAATCACAGAGCTTGAGCTAAATGTTATTGCGACATGTAGTTACACCGCGGTGAGGGCTATGTGATCACTTGACCGGACCATACGTATGCGCTCGACAGAAGTATAAATCAGCCCTTACAATGAGCAAAAAAAAAACATTTGTGAAGTGTGCCTCCCACAGGTGAGTGGGCTTGACAAACCATCTGTAGAAACGATACAAACGCTAAAAAACGAGAGAGAGAAAATACACTCCCCCTTAATTTAGCACTTAATTCTCTGAGCACAAACAGTTCCTTTCTACAATTAGCACTTCTTGTGTATTGTCTCTTGTTGAATTGCTAAATGCCTCCTCAATTGTAAGCCGCTTTGGACAAAAGCATCTGCCAAAGGATTAAATGTAAATGTAAAAAATTATGATTGTAATTTAACAGAAAGATGTATTATAAATTTACAGATATTTTTTTTGTGATGTTCTTTGACTCATGTTTACCCACCGTTTGTGCCGGTTAAGAAACTATTTTCTGAAAACGGCAAATTAGCACTCCCCCTCATTAGACTTCGTGCCAAGTCATGACGCTGCCCTTTTGCAAGAGTAGATGGCTGTCCTGAAAGAGGCCGGGCCACAGCTGCGGATGCCATTCATGATAACTCGCCCCTATACGACCCAATGTTTACGCCACACTGGATTTAAACACTCACCAGTCACTCGTCAGGACAGCGATATTAACCAAACACCACAGAAGTTCACAGTCAAGACTCAATTCAAGTTTGTGGTCTGTAGAGGTGTGATTGGTGGGTGATTGGCAGGTCCTGGATGACCTCGTAAAAACGCTTTAAAAAGGTACAAATGCAGTTCCCACTCAAAACGGCAGGTTGTAAATGCCTTTTCACGTAGGGTTGAGGCACTGTGATGGTTTACATGAGTATAAATGGAACAGCTATGACACAATGACGCCTCAGCGAGGGGTTATATGTGGAGCTCGTAGTTGCTGGGTCAAATTTTGAAGGACCTGGAGGTTAAGAGGAGCTTGAGACCTTTATTTAGTCAAGCTAGCAAATACAACAAATAAAATGAGTACACAATTAAAAAATATTTGCAAAATCATTCTAGCAAAAACATTCTTGGTGCAATGAATAGATTAATTGTTACAAAAATGATTAAATTATTATTTTACACTGCTACCTTAAAAGCATATTATTTAATTACTAGTGGAATTCGTTATGCCAATAAAAATGGCATAACGATTTCTCTCACATATATTTCCCTCCACATACCAGCCACCTGTTCAGCTGTTTCATCCAATATCCAGCAACCAATTGCATGACCGGAATTCAATGCATTTAGACATGCAGATGTGGTCAAGATTAAACTGAGCATCAGAATGGAGAAGAAAGAGGAGTTAAGGGATTATGAACATGGAATGGTTGTTGGTAACAGAAGGTCTGATCGGGGTATTTCAGAAACTGATGATCTACTGATTTTCACATGCAAGCATCTCAGAGAATGATCAGAAAAAGAGAAAATATCCTCAGTCCTGTAGATGAAATGACTTGATACCAGAGAAGAATATCCATATTGGTTCAGCTGAAAGAAAGACATCAGTAACTCAAATAACCACTCTATACATCTGAGGTCTGCAGAAGAGTATCTGTGAACACAAACAAACCTTGAAGCAGATGAGCTACAGCAAAAGACGAAGGTTGCCTTAACAAAACTGGACAACAGACGATTAAAAAAAAAAAAAAAAAAAAAGATGCATGATCTGAGTCTCGATGACTGCTTTAATACGCAGATGGGTCAGAATTTGTTGGAAACCTCGTATTTGGTAATGTAATGAAGAAAGGGGAGATTTTATTAGCACACTTTGGTTCTCTTGGCTCCAACTGATAATTGCTGCGATTCATCTTCATCCCCTTATGAGCACAGTGAAGTGAAGAAAGAATGAGCGTGCACTGTTCATTTAACCCACCCAAGTGCACACACAATCACAGTGAACAGCCGTTTGCTTCCAGTGCCCACAAACCAATTAGGGGATTCTTGCAGCTAGGAGTTCTTTAAGGCTCCTCAGTTTTGATAGAAATTAGAGGTAAAAAGCTGTGTTTAGCTGTTCAACTAATAACAATCAATATCTTTTAGAAATTTAAAATGTGTCACGTGTTCACCGCCAGGCCACCGGGAAATGTCCCGGTGCTCCCTATGTCTAGTCCGCCCCTGCATACATCAATAGTCTTTTTTAATCCTTCCTTTAACAAACGCTCGACGAATCCTCCGTTGTAAGCGTGTAGATTTCAGAAGCACTCCTCAGAGGGAACACAGCACACGGCTGAGCTATAATGCTGAGGCATTTCTGCAGAAATAAACCTCAACCACTGACTCTTTACAGTCTCATCTCTGGTTCATCTGCACACTTCCAATAACATCCAGCTGAGCACATGTTTGCTACAGTGCTCTTCTCTGTGTTGCCAGATGTAGCTGACTGATTCCAGCCCAAACCCTATCCAAAAGGTTTTTACCTGCACAATCTAATTAAATTCCGTCCTATCTGGCAACTTTTGCTTGCGGCTGTTGTTTGTGGGCGGGGTTGGGGGTTTTAAATCTTACTGTGTCTGTGCACGCACAAATGGGCGGGGCTTATGTTTTGTGTTCACACCATGCCGAAACAGCTAAAGACTCGTAAGCACAGCGATTCATTTGAAGAACTAGAAGTCAACTTTTATAGATGAATCAACAGTTTTAAAAATTGTGCACTTTCAGATTTAAGCCTTAGCTGGAGCTGTTACACACTGCATGCAAGCTCATTTTCAAAAATCCATAATAGGGGCTCCTTAAACCCCCACACTATAAAAAGGGTCTCTGCATGTTTCTTCAAGTCAAATGTAAGACTTTAAGACCATTATGAAAGAAATTTTGCACTTGAACAAAGTTAAACACTAAGGAGTTTTTTTCTAATAGTCCGGATACTACTGTAAGAGGTTCTGTATTAATAGAAGATCAAGTAAAGGGATGTGGTGTTGCTTTATTGTTCTTTCCCTGTTTAATGAATTTAATTTGGAGAATTTACTATAATAATGTCTAATAGCTGTTTTTGTGTCTCTGCAATAAAAAATTATATTTAAAAGGTTGACATGAATTATTGGTTATCGGTCCGATTGGGTATCTTTACTTGTGCATGGGAAAATTAAGACTTGTTTAAATTGATTTAACACAACACTATATTTTATCGAATTTAAGACTTTAAGGCCTAACATTTTATTTTTGAAATTTAAGACATTTTAAGATCCCGCAGACATCCTGTATAAGAGGCAGGCAAAAAAGTTAAGCAGCGTTTCCCCCCAGCGTGACAGTGAAACGTCTCGTGTGAAGAGCCATTGAGATGGCAGCATCTGTTCTCCCAGCAGGATCACTCTTAAAACTGACAAGTTTAATGGGACGCAAACATTATTCACAGAGACAGCCTGAGTCAAGGGCACTCGGGTTTGACACAGCACCTGTCAGACAACAAATTAACTTGTGTTGTAAACGGCTGTAAAAGCAGGGACAAATTTACGTGTGGTTTATCGAGGCCGCACCGTGATTATGTGCTGGTTTCATCTGTTGATTACACGGATATTCTGGCAGAGACGGCTGTGTGTGTGTGTGTGTTGTGTATATGCAGTTAGGAGAGGAGAGACTCCGGGATCGGTTTTTAGAGATCAGCTGAGCCAATCTGGCAGATAAAATTGCATTTGTGTTGTTGGCAGATGGGATGAGGGATCTGATGTCTGAAGAACATTTCAGTGAACATGACTCACCTTTAACTGAGTGACTGCAAACCTATTACAGACACAGACCATCACTTCTGAAGGCTGATCTCTACGCAGCTGTAATCTGCATAAGCTCACGTCTGACAGATGCTGGGAGGGAAAACAATGACAGGAGTGTTGGAAAACAGAAACGTTTGATGGATTTCTAGAAGGAGGGCTTTAGGTTTACCTTGAGATTTCGTTCAGGAGCAAGAACTTGGTGAAAATCCTGCAAAAACAAATGTGAAGTCAAATGATGCTCTGTCTTTACTAAGTGTAAAAGATGTGTTTGTCAAAATTAAACTGTATATTCAGAGTCATGCTTACTGAAATTACAAAAAATAATAAGTGAAAACACTTTTATTCTAAATGATTAAACAGATATTGATGACATGTTGGGTTAAAAACGACTGGTTTGGAAGATTGTGGTGAAGATAAAAATTACCATATTTCATCATATTAAATGATTCTTGTGCAAATTTATATTGGTCATTTTCGTTCAGACTGCATAACATTTCTGTTAATTATGTTGAAAATCCTTTATTCCAAATTGAACATGACACCAATGAACAGAAAGGGCTGAATTGAACTTTAACGCTTGAAGTTCATTCACACAAACATACATACATTTCAAATAAACAATTTTTAACAATTTATTGTTAATTGAAGAACAATTATATTTCCATTTATCCTGTAAACTAATCAAAAAGGGAAGGCAGAGCATTGGAATTTGAGCATTCGAACTGGAAGGGCACCCGTTGCGTAAAACATATGCTGGATAAGTTGCTGGTTCATTCCACTGTGGCGACCCCTGATTAATAAAGGGAAAAAGCCGAAAAGAAAACAAATGAATGAATGAACTATTGAAACAGTCTTTACATTGTCATTTTATGTGCTTTTTTTGTTTTTATTTCTGTACATAAATATGATTTCCATAAAAACACTAAAGCAGTTTTTCACTTTTAAATTTGCTCTATTGCATTTGGCTATTCTTCTAATTTGTTTATTACATTTTGTGCACAATTCACAGAATCATCCCAGTCAATCTAAAATGAGTAAACTATTTCCAAATGAGCTATTCAAGTCATCTGGTAAAATTGTATATTATATATATTGCAATGTGTATCACAAAAAAACTAAATATCACAATGTCAGATTTTCTCAATATCGTGCAGCCCTAATATATACACTCGCTGGCCACTTTATTAGGTACACCTCACTCGAACCGGGTTGGACCTCCTTTTGCCTTCAGAACTGCCTTAATCCTTCATGGCATAGATTTTCCTCAGAGATTTTGGTCCAAATTGACATGATACCATCACACAGTTGCTGCAGATTTGTCGGCTGCACATCTATAATGCGAATCTCCCGTTCCACCATTTCCTAAAGGTGCTCTATTAAATTGAGATCCGGTGACTGTGGAGGCCATTTGAGTACAGTAAACTCATTGTCATGTTCAGGAAACCAGTCTGAAATGATTCGTGCTTTATGACATGGTGTGTTATCCTGCTGGAAGTAGCCATCAGAAGATGGGTACACTGTGGTCATAAAGGGATGGACATGGCCAGCAACAATACTCGCGTAGGCTGTGGTGTTGACACGATGCTCAATTGGCACTACTGGGCTCAGTGTGCCAAGAAAATATCCCCACATTATTACACCACCAGCCTGAATTCAAGACTCAACTATTTTCCAATCTTCTATTGTCTAATTTTGGTGAGCCTGTGCAAATCGTAGCCTCAGTTTCTTGTTCTTAGTTGACAGGATGGCACCCGGTGTGGTCTTCTGCTGCTGTAGCCCATCTGCCCCAAGGTTTGACGTGTTGTGCGTTCAATGGAACTAGTATGGTCATTCTCCTCTGACATCAACAACGCATTTGCAACCACAGAGCTTCTGCTTACTGGATATTTTCTCTTTTTCGGACCATTCTCTGTAAACACTAAAGATGCCATCCCAGTATCCCAGTAGATCAACAGTTTCTGGAATACTCAGAGCAGCCCATCTGGCACCAGCAACCATGTGGCGTTCAAAGTCACTTAAATCACCTTTCTTCCCCATTCTGATGCTCGGTTTGAACTGCAGCAGACCATCTTGACCATCGCTGCTATGTGATTGGCTGATTAGAAATTTGCGTTAACAAGCAGTTGGACAGGTGTAACTAAGTGGCCTGTTGAGTGTATATGTATGCACACACACACACAAACACACACACATAAAACAAAACTATACAAATCAATCGTTACGTAGATATTTAAATTTATATATAATTTGTATCATACATATTTAATTTAAAACTATAAACAATCTTAAATATATGCATGCGTGTATTTATATATACATAATATACACAGTTCAAACACACGTTAAATAAAACTTAATCACGATTAATTTTTGTCCTGCTCTAATAATAAGCAAAATTATAAATCTAGTACAATCAGTTGTAATAATAATAATAATTAAAAAAATAATAATAATAAATCAGTCCTGGCAAACAGATATGACCTTAATTATTTCCATAGCTGTAGGTTTAATATACTGTACATGACATATTGATCATATTTATATATAAACTATAAATACTTACTTGACCAAGCCAAAAGCATCCTCCAAGAGTCTGACAAAAAGCACATCCCCATAACATCATCAAAACAGTAAAGCATGTGAGACAGCGCCCTCTAGTGCCAATAAACCAGTGCATGAAACCAGCTTTGATAAAGACCAGGGTTATTTTATTCTTTTATGGGTAACAGAAAACGCATTAAAAAGACTAAATCACAATGACTGAAGAACAAATGAAGCAACGTTGATAAAAACATTTAAGCTCATTCGGAGGGGAGAAAAAAAAAACCTACAAAATGAGCCACTTTCATATATAATCGCTTAAAAAAAGTGAACAGCTCATGCTAGTTGATTATTAGTGAAGAAGAGAGAACCTGCGGTTAACAGACTTTAAAAGGGATAGTTCACACAACAATTAAAAATTATTTACTCACCCTCAATGTGTTTTTCCTGTTGAACACAAAGAAATTTAAAATTTTCCAGAAACCTCGAACTTCCATAGTATTTATTTCTTTTATGGATGTTAATAATTACTGGTTTCCAACATTCTTCAAATGATCTTCTTTTGTGTACACCAAAAAGAAAGAAACTCAATTACGTCTGGAATGACTTGAGGGAGAGTAAACGATGAGTACATTTAGATTTTAGTGTGAACTTTCCCCTAACATACACACCTACCTGTGTATTGAGTCTCAGCTTATAACATCAGTTCCCTAACTTCCTCATCTTTAAATAACTCAAACTGAAGCAGGTCTCAAGCATTGGCCTCGGAACAACAAACAAACATTTCAGTGTTTTATCCTTGAAATACAAGAGAATCAACAAGAGGAGAGAAAATATAAAACTGTAAAAACAACCATTTGTCAGCGAATCCTGCTCAGAATAAAAAACAAACAAACAAACAGCTTTCGATCCAACTGGGATTTAAAAAGGAACACACCAGTTGAGATGGCGCTGGAAAAATGAGGAAAATGACTGCAAGAGGTGAGTGTTTTTCTCTTAGCCGTGAGTGGTGTCGTCCTCCACAAAGTCCTTCGCCTGCTCTGCTGAGATCACATCGATGTGACTCACCTAACACACACACACACACACACACACACACACACACACATACACACAGGGAGAGATTAAGCCTGGGGAGCACATCTGTGCTTGATGAAACTTCCATTTATATTTAGTTTTCAGAGCTCCAGACTGGTTTGCATGTGCTAATTGTTTGGCACATCGGAGTGTTAATGATGTCTGTTACCTTGTTTCTGAATTTAACGCCGTAGAACTTGTCAGCCGACTCCAGAAGCTCGGGTCTGAAGGTGGTGGTGATGAACTGAGCGTGTCCGGCCAGCTCCATGATCATGTCTGAAAGAGCACACCAAAACACTCAAATATCCACAGTGAAAACTGTTGTTTGTAGTTACGAAAAAATAAAGCACTTTGCTTGTCATTTAAAGAAAAACGCAGTGAAAGCTAACCATTTAGAAAAATACATTTACCTGTTGTATCAAGTTATCTTTTGTGCATATTTTATAAATACTTTACAAAATGACAATATAAAAACCAAGCAGACTGCTAAAGCAATCAAAATAAAATAGCACATAATATTTTTTATAATATATAAATTAAAATGTCAAATAAATATATAATCTACAATTAGGGCTGGGCCTGTGTTTTTAAAAATCCCTTATTTCTTCACACCCACAAAAAAATTTCAGAGATTTCAGTGTAGATTTCTTTATATCATTATATGGTTTCAGTGGTTTGATATGCAGTGACACACAGTCAGATATTCCCCCGAACAGATCAACCACTGCTGACGCTCATAAACAATCATAAAGTCCTCGTGCTGCAGGAATTAGGTTTGCTAAAGGTGCAGCTGTCGCGCAGAGAGGGTTTTGCGTCTTTAATAATTTATGAAAGTTTGCGTTCATTAAACAGTAAGATTGATTAATAAATCTATATCAAACAGTCCCCAAAAGTCACGTCTCGTCTTCAGTTTCGGGCTTAGGCGCGCTTTGCACTCACACTACAACCGTACTGCGTCAAAGCCCTCAGGCACACCTCTTGAGCCCGGTTCAGAGCACTCACACTTTTAAAATTATCCAGAAAACGGGCCTGAGCACGGTTCGGATAGCATAGTGTGAGTACGCCCTTAGTGCGTTTATGTAACGAGTCTCCAACATTTATTAGATTTGCGAGGAATATTTATGAATGTCTTCAATAGACCTACAGAAAGGCATTGATGCTTCCTGAAGTGAAGTAAAAGGCTTAAAACTCCAGCAATACAAAGTCATTTTAAGCAGCATCCAAGACCTTTATCTATAAAGTATAATTAAGGAATCTTTGTTCATTATAACTGAAAGCTGCGTCATGTTTGCTGGCCTCGCGTATCGTGCAGCCCTGTCAGTTAGTCAGTCAGTCAGCATGTCAGCTTAAACAAGTAACACACAGCACTACTACAATTACAGAAAAGTTCACTCTGTTATAATTCAATTGCCTTTTAATACGTTTTGGTGCAAATATAACCCGCTATTTAAGAAAAACAACAACGACTGAATGTTTTGAATGAGAAGCTGTAATGTAGATGCGGTGGGAATGAACTTAAGCATGGCGCCCTGCCATGGAAGAATCAATGTAGAGGAAACCTCGAATAATAATAATAATATCAATTAAACCAATTCATAAAATTACAGTGAAAGTAAACTGATAGTTAAAAAGGAGAGCTCTTTCAGGATTATTTCACTATTATTTTGTACGTTTTATTTCAACACGAAGAAGTTTATTCATTTCACCTAAATGAGTCGCTAGTAGGTTACATTTTATTGCTTTTATTTGTGTCGGGCTGCATTATCTGGTACACGAACGTGAGTGACTGAGTGAGTTGTCACAGCGCACTGAGTGAGTTGTCACAGTGTTGATATTTACGCTACCTAATAATGAACGTTTATTTATTTATTTTTTTATCCTTTTTGCAGCGGGGTCACCTAATTTATCTGGACACAGCGGCATTGAGTTCCAACATTAGATGGGTAACAGTTCCTTTCACATGTACGTCTTCTCCATTATGGTCTTATCCATTACTCCTCACAGTGAGGAACACAAGATGTGGCGCGGAGGTTCAAATGTGTCTGACGCTGAATGCATCACTGGGAGTCCTAAATTATGCTGTTTTTTGGCAGGTGTGTTTGTGCGTCCGTGTTGTATTTAATTTCACAGAGCGTAACAGTTCTCCTCTGCCATGTTGTTTGAGTTTCTATGGCAAAACTACAGGAGCCCATAGCAGAGTCAAGAGTGTCAAGAGTGAAAACCGATTTTCACTCAAAAAACTATACACACACACTTGAGTTAATAGTTTAAAAAAAAAAAAAAAAATCAATTCTTCACCCAGCCTGATCTAAAATCAATTCTTTTAAAATCATATTGATTTTCTGGGTTTAAAAAAAGTGGGTAGCTTAAATTAAAACCAGGATGCATACTGGTCAAAATCCAAAAATGTATATTTCAGAAGTAGATTTTGTGTAGACTGAACAGGTTTTTGTAGATATGTTTATGCTTTATTTATTGTCAACTGTACTTATGAGAAAACTCTTTCTTTTAACTGTCTTCTTCATTTGCTGTAATACTAAGTGCTATTATCAACAATCATTAGCGTCATTACCTGACACTGCTTTTCTATGCTGTGCGTCCAGAGCCTGGTCGATTTCATCAAACAGGTAGAAAGGAGCAGGATCACACTTCTGGATGGCAAAGATGAGAGCCAGAGCCACCAGAGACTTCTGACCTCCAGAGAGCTGCTGCATCTCCCTCATCTCACCCTGTTTACCTGTGAATGACACCTGGCCAACACAAACACAGAGTCTTTAGAAAACATGGAAACCACTGATGAATTATATTAATATTACTGATCTTGAAGCAGAAGAGGAACAACCCCTTTATTATTATTTACATTTATTGTATTATTTAAGAACTACGTTCAACTATATCCAGACAAACATGTTTTTCCTCACCCTGATGCCCACTCCAGTGAACTGGTCCACACTGGGCACACTGCTCTGAGAGGACGATGCTCTCTCGCTGTCTCCACCCTCGCCCTCATCCTGAGACTGTCCACCCTCAGTGTCGCCCTTCTTCATCACCAAAGTGGCTTTACCGCCGGGCACCAGCTTCTGAAACACCTCACTGAAGTTCTTCGACACCTGCAGGGACACAAAACACAGTTTATTTGATTGCAGGTTTGGTCAAATTTAAGACAAACGAGTGAATTTAAAAGCTATATTATGCCGGCGCCAATAGCCTAGTGGTGGTTAGTGCGTCAACACGTAGCACAGAGGTGCTCGCGGCGACCTGAGTTTGATTCCCGGCTCGAGGTCCTTTGCCGATCCCTCCCCTATCTTTGCTCCCCACACTTTCCTGTCTGTCAATCTCCACTGTCCTATCAATAAAGGTGAAAACGCCTAAAAAAATAAAAAAATAAACTATATTATGATGCTAATCTCCTGTCTATCGCAATATAGCTAATTGGACTAAAGAAAAAAACATCACCACCACGTTTCTATAGTGCCACCAAATTCCACAGAACTGCTGGAGCATTTTAAGGATTTTAACAAAATTGATTTATACTTGCTTGTCCATAAAGGCAAGACAGCTTCCTAAGCTCCTTTGTAGTGTGGATTTGTCAGTGCATTAAAAACATTTTCACAAATTCATCCACAACCTATTTAAATTATACCTAATTACATTCTTTCATTCGTCAACTTCTTGCGCAACCCACTTCTTCACCAGTTTTTCCTCATGACGATCACAGAGTCGCCCCTTGTTGCTTGAAATAATAGTACAAATGACTAGCGCTTTTAGAACAAAAGCCTCATCCATTTGTGAAGTTATTGATTAAGCTTTAAAGGTAATGGACATAAGAAAATCAAGACAGTATTACATTATTTAAAATCTAAAACACAATACTAGTAAACTTGAGACTAAGGCGGAAACACTAACTTTTATTGTGTGTGTTTTTTTTATGTCAGTAACTTGAGTTCGTCGGATAGTTGTACCTGTTTGAAGGTGAGCTGGATGGCCTCGTATTTGCGCAGTTCCAGAACGTTCATGAGCTCCATGATGGATTTGTAACCTCTGTCCAGCTCGTCCTGCCTTTTGATCAACTTCTCCTTCTGCTCTGAGAAATTGACAAACTGATCCAAGGCTTTTTTATTCACATGGCTGTACTTCTTCAGCTCCGTGTTGCACTGCTCCAGCTTCCTGAACAACTAAACACACACAAACACAAAATTATTAGACAACATGAACCACTGAAATGGTACAAAACGCCTGATGGGGTTGAAAGTAGTGAGAACTTTTGCATTCCCAGAAAAAAACTGTAGTTTCTTGCTACACCAAGAAAATTCTATATGTATAAAGATTGGGACTACACTGAATTTTTTAGCAAGCAAATGCAATGTTAGCTAAAAGTAAATTACTAAATTAACTTTTAATTTAATTAAAGTTTTATTTTATCTTTAGAAACTAGAAATCTTTGCACACTAAAAAAAAATTATTTCATGGGAAAGTAAAACATTTGTAAGGAAAGAGTAAGGCACAATACCAATTCTACCCCTTAGCCCCTCCCCTTACCCCTTGTTTTGCGTGTTCATGTGAAGGGCTAGGAGTGTCCCAATTCTCCTTGAAGGCGTAGAGCTAAGGGGAAGGGCTAAATAATCCTTGAAACGTAGATTTTTCAGAACAAGATTTTTTAAATAAAATTAAAAATAAACGTAAATAAATTGAATTAAACAAAAAAAAACAAAAAAAAGCTAAATTTTGCCATTTATAATACATAATAATAAATCCTGTATAGCACTCCCACAACATTCTGTCACTGGAATACCCTGTCAGAAAAGTCTAGTGTATGGGAATGAGCTTTTTACAGTGTCTGGTATAATGTTAATGTTGTTTTATTGTGTTTACACTGATGAATATGGCCAAAGTGTAAATACACACTACAGTATCAATCTTATTGCCACTTTACATGTTATATGCAACTTTTGACCATTGTGTGGCAATATATACATAGATCAATATATACATAAAAATATTACATGATAAGATTAATGTCATATTTCAATCATAGATTATACACAAACAAATATATGAATATATTTAACAAAAAAAAATCTGAATATGATTTTTCAGTTCAAAATTTGAGAAATAATTTTCTTATCTCGTAGAAATACGTTTTGCTAACAGCACAAAATGTATTGTGGGCAATAAGTATGTTTTAGGGTGACACAGTGGCTCAGTGGTTAGCACTAACGGTCGCTTGTTCGAGTCCCAGCAGGGCCAGGTAGCATTTCTGTGTGGAGTTTGCATATTCTTCCCGTGTTCGAGTGGGTTTCCACCAGGTGCTCTGGTTTCCCCCACAGCCCAAAGACATGCGCTATAGGTAAATTGAATAAACTAAACTGGCCATAGTGTATGAATGTGAATGGATGGGTGTTTCCCAGTACTGAGTCACGGCTGTAAGGGCATCCGTTGCATAAAACATATGCCGGAATAGTTGGTGGTTCATTCCGCTGTGGCAACCCCTGATACATAAGGGACTAAGCTAAAGGAAAATAAATTAATGAAGTATGTTTCGTCAGCAAATGCAAAGATTCTCTGTGAAGTATTTAAAACAGACATTTTTGGGGGGGGAACGCCAAACATTTTGCAGCAAATGAACGTTGTATTTACATTGTAATTTAGCAACCTCTTTTCAAATCATGATTTTCCCAGTGAATAAAATAGTAACAAATGTAAACAAAGATCGCATCGTAACAAAACATGTCAGTTTGTTCAGACCAAAACCATGCCATAATCCCCACTTTAAAACATACAAGTGAAAATTCCAGAAGACAGCTAAAGAAACAGACAGAACTGGCACAACTCATCCTCCCTCCTCATCCTCACCGAAAAAGGGTGAAAAGGTAAGAGCGCAAGCATGGGGTAATGAAGAGTGAGTCACCTCTGTGTAGGAGGACTGACACAATAGATGCCCTGACTGGAGAGGTGGAGACACAGGAGGAGGATCAACTAAGAGAAAGACTGAAGGGGGATGAGAGGGAAAACTAGAGCCAGACATGAGCAGAGGAAGAGGAGGAGGAGGAGGAGGTGGTGGTGGTGGTGGTGGTGAGAGGCTTCTTCAAGGGTATCCGGTCATGTCGTGGTCTTCGTCTGATTATGTAATGCTTGTTTATGACCTCATTTGTGACAGGCTTTTGAACGAGAAGGAAAATAGAGTTTAATATCAGACTGAATGAGTCATAGGAGATGAGATGGAACCCTGAACTTTAATTAGAAGGTAAAGGGAGGGAAAAAAGCTCCTGTCCAATGTGCTCAGTAAAATAATAATAATAATAATAATTATTATTATTATTATTATTATTATCATTAGGGTAAATATAATTTAGGTTATTAATAGCCTATTTTACATCATTTCTGAATACAATTATTAATTTTGAGTACACTCCCATGCAACTTAGTGTTGTTTGTCTAATGTTCTGTTAGCAAACACAGTGTCTTTTAAGAAAAAATGCATCCATATTTTAATATTTTTAATTCTCATGTAATGGAAGTTACTTTATAATATGCAAAACAAATAAAATGTTTGGGGAAAGAAAATTACCTTTGATAGCAAGGACCTTTGTAATTCATACCCCAGCATATGTAGCATCGAGAAAGTCCTTACTGTAATTAATTTACTTAGACTTAATTTTTACATTACGTCAAGTTCAAAGAATTATAATAATATTTGTTTAATTTATAATGGGTGATATTCAAATGTGGTTTCTGAAATATTAATAAAATGTGTCCATATTATTGTACAATACTAAAATAAAATTTGTCATTTAAGAATTTCATTTTTTTTCCTTCTGTATTTGAGCACAATTGGTGAAATAAAACCATAAACAAATTTACTTCAAGCACATTCAAGGACCTCTGTTTGTTTTTTCAAGCCTTGAATCCATATTTCTAAAAATCAAGTACTTTTAAATGCTTTCAAGAAACGTGGAAACACTGGTTAACGCTCGAGTTTTGTTAAGATGAAAGTTTTGGTAGCAAATGGAAGGTTAAGAGGAGAATATAAAAGTATTTATATAAACTTATGGGTTATATTAGCTTATATACATGACTGTAAATGAAAAGTTTCTCAGAGAAATCCATACAATTTGTTAGTGTACAGATCACTTAACGGGGAGTCTTTTTTTACCAGCAGCTAACTTTAAAATTAATTTTGTATTTAAAATTAAATTTGTAATGTGACCTGCACATCCTTTTTTCCCCTCTGAGCAATGCTTATTTGACCGAGGGCACAAGGGCATTGCCATTTCCTTGCAACTGTTTCTAAATTTTCTAAGTTTTACGAAACGGATTCCCTTCCAACCCAGTACTGGGAAACACCAATACACTCTCGCATTCACACTCCAATTTGTTTATCCAATTCACCTATAGTGCATGTCTTTGGACTGTGGTGTAAACGGGAGCACCCCGAGGAAACCCACGCCAGCACAGAGAACATGCAAACTCCACACAGAAATGCCAACTGGCCCAGCCGGGACTTGAACCAGCGACCTTCTTGCAGTGAGGCGACAGTGCTTACCACTGAGCCACCGTGCCAACCCTGAGTGAAAACTTTTTTCGTCTCAGAACATTTTTCAATGTACCTGCTTGAGTGTGAGCGTCTGGTACTTCTCGAAGGCCTCCTGCGGCAGGGAGCCCAGCTCGCGGATCTTCTTCATGCACTCCTCTTTCTTCTTTAACAACATGCCCTGTCTGTTGGTCATCTTCTCCAGCTCCTTGGTGTCGTGATTGATGGCTTCGTTCTGCTCCTTCTCGATGTTTTTCCAGCGCTCCATGCTCTTCTGGTGCTCCTTGATTTCCACCTCCGTCTTATCGATAAGGGTGTCCAAATCTGAAAACGAGAAACTAAATGAAGACCAACGAAAGTAAGGCTTTCTTTTTAGTAAACAATGAGTGGAGTGTGCACCTTCAGAGCGAGCCATAGTGTCTTTTATGCGTTTGTTAATGCCATCCAGCTCTGACGTTGTCGCTGTAAGGACCGTTCCTCCTTCGGTTTCTCTCAGTTCATTCAATTCCTGTATACAAGACACTTTTTTAAGCACATATCTACAAGGCATTGAATTTTCATGCAAGCAAAACAACAAGTATCTTCACCTGCTCGACTTGATCGAGACGTTTGCGCAGGTTTTCGTTGAGGTACGTCTCCACCCTGGTCATGATTCCCTCCAGCTTAATTCTCTCATTCAGCAGCTGTCTGTTATCCTACAGACAACCACAAAACACAATTAGCCCAAAACCGAAAGGCTATAAGCTACATATTTAGTTATCATCGTTTAATAGAAAAGCAATATCGACTAAAAACAGAACATGCGGCTTTTGACTACAATAAACGCAGATTTCAAAGTATAAATGAATCTGATATGCATATGCAAAGGCTAAGCTCGTCTAGCAACACAAAAGCAGAGGAATTAGCAAGCCAAATCAAAGGCAATGCAGAAATAACAAAGGCTAATGATGTGAGCTGCTTGCACAACATTTAAAGTAGCTTTTGAATTGTGTGTCATGTGTTTGTGAGGCTGGAGGTGGTGAAGAGCTGCAGCTGCGACCTCAGTGCTTATTCTCAAACACGTCTAGCAGAGCTTCAGACAGACTAACGTAGTCACCATACAGAGACCTTTTAAACACCTCTTTATGACTGCTCTAGCTAGACTGGAGATCGTGACAGAAGATTTAGCCATTTTTGAGCATCTGATGGTCAGTTAACAGTCCATCTTGACATTTCTTCCTGTTGTCGAAATCAAAATTCAGAAATTATTTTGGCTTTCATGAATTATGAAAAAATAATGAAGTTAAAAAAATTCTTATTGCTTTAACCGTGATTCTTAGTAATTTTTTTCTCCACATTTTGCATATTAAAACAAAGCTTTATGTTAAATTCTCCTGAAATTTACTGAATTATTATAATCCCAATGGGTTTTCATCGGATTAAATGAAGAAACATATATACAAAGCTGCTTGTGTTTTTATATGGAATTACTTAACTTAAAGGGGTAGTTAAATTATTCAGAGTATGTACACTTAAATATGCACTATGAGCTAAACATCTTTTTAATTGTTC
This sequence comes from Danio albolineatus, assembly GCA_903798035.1. Classification (NCBI taxonomy): domain Eukaryota; kingdom Metazoa; phylum Chordata; class Actinopteri; order Cypriniformes; family Danionidae; genus Danio; species Danio albolineatus. The sequence continues at coordinate 45,010 of CAIGQQ010028150.1, forward strand.
TACTGAAAAAAACACTAGCTATGTTTCCATCCACCTATTTTTAGGCACATTTTGGATAAGAGCATAAAAAAATGGTTGATAGCAACGCCATGATGTGCATTAATTTTGAAAATGTGCATAATATATATATTCGATAAGAAAAGATGCGCATAAACTACGTTGAAAAAAGTAATGTGATTTTGTTATAAGAGATCATGTGATGATAAAAATGTGTGAATGGCCAAACCAGCAGGAAGAACAAACTGTAAAACATCTAAATTGTTGTTTTGGTTATTCTAAAAGCCCTTAAACATTTCAGTATTAGTGTTATTGTATTATTAATTACCTCCATAATAGTAAAGAGTGTCTATGCTCACAACTTCAAACGCCACCACACTTTCATTGCATGTTGCTAATGTCTTCTAAGGCCCAAGACATTTATTTAAAAAAAAAAAAAAAAAAAAAAAGATTCACGCAGCTTCTCCAACCGCCGTAAATTATGTTTTTACTGTTGATATTAATCAAGACGATTTTGTTCTTTTTGACTCATTGGATGGAAACGGTGCTTTAAATACATGTCTTATGCGATAATCCAATTTTGCGCATAAATTATTTGCATTCCTGGATGGAAACAGCTAATGTCACCTAAAATTCAGATGGCCTGAAGGTGATTAATAATTAATAGCAAAATTAATAGCAAATTATAGTTCATTTGCAAGTTCAATTATACATTTTTGATTTAAGATTTTTTTTAAATACTGACGGTAAATGCAATGTTTTTTTATTCATATTATGCTTGACAATTATTTTGCATAAAAACTGCTAGACTGAATGACATTTTAGTGGGTGTCTTCCCAGAGCAAAAATGAAAAGCTGTAACTATTTTGATGCTCAAATTTGATGGCTGAATTTATTTTGCTCAATAAAAATTCAATCAGTTCACTATCTTGTAGTCAACATGCACAGTTAAAGTCAAAATTATTCGCCCTCCTGATAGAAATGAGTTACTAAAACTATTATGTTTAAAAATGTGTTAAAAAAAATATTGTTTCAATTAGATAGAAATTGGGGGAGAGGGAGATCTACAGGGAGGGCTAATAATTCTGACTTTAACTGTAATTACATTGAATTGACATGACCTCAGTATTGATCAGAATAGTGGTGTCTGTGCTATTTGCTCATTCTGACCTGCTGCAACTGTCGGATCTCATCATTGAGGTCGTCCACCCTGCGCTGATCCTCTAAACTGAGCTGAGAAAGCAGATCCGTCCCCAGCTCGGCCTTCAGGGACTCGCGTGTGCTCTCCATGGCGTGCAGACTGGCCTCCAAACTCTGAAGACTGCGTTGCTGAAGGAAAGAGTAAAGAGTTATCAAACTTATTTTCTGGAAGAGAAATAAAGGAGTTATACACCTCCTGCTTGACAATAGAAGACTATGTGCGCTACCTTGGGCATGAAGGTCTTCTCCGACTGCTGTCTCTTCTCCTTCAGCATCTTCATCTCAGAGAGAATACTGTCTCGGGAGGCCTTGAACTTCCTCTGCTGGGTCTCGATCTGCTGCATCTGATTCATCAGCTGGTCAATTTCATTATTGATACGTGAAGGACCAAGTTAAGGAGCATTCAAATATTCAACACAATAAACAAACTCAGAAATCCACCACAAATCATATTGTACTTCCTAAAAAAAACTACAATAACTAATTATTGTGCATACAGTGGTCCCTCTCCATAACATGGTTCACCTTTTGCGGTCTCGCAGTTTTGCAGATTTTTTTTTTTTGTGTGCAATTTGACATGCTTTTTCTACAGTGCATTGTGTTCTGCGTCCTGATTGGCTGTAGACCATTGTCAATCAATCTCCTCTGTGCAGTGTCTCCTGTACAGTTCAAAATGCGTTCATCTATCCAAATTAACACAAATATTTGCTCGTACTGTATGTTTAAAAGTTTCTTCCCAACAAGCCCCATAATTGTCAATGAAACATTCTGCACCGTTAAAGGCAACTGCGGTAGCACCCAAAAGCCAGAGGAAGATAGCCATCGCACAAAAAGTTGGACTTCTGGACATGCCAAAGGAAGGTCAAAGTTACAGGAGTGTTTAAACAAGAGAAAATTGTGAAAATGTCAACGCCTATCTAAAAAAAAGTGTAGTGAGGGGTTTTACAGCCTTAAAACATCTGTAATAATTGTATAAAAAATGAAGCTGACTGCTTTGCAGATTTCACCTATTGCAGGCTATTTTCAGAACTTAACTCCCACGATTAACGAGCATATAGAAATATAACTAAAATAGATATCTTTTTGAACAAGTACATTATATTGCATAACCGTTAACACAAGCTCACAATTTTTAGAAAAACCCAAAAATTCATTCATTTCTCTGCACAAACACTTGGAGAAGCTTTTAACAAAATGAGAACTGTCATTTACTCACTGATTCTTTCTTCTGTTCAACAAAAGATATTTTAAAGAATGTTGAAACCCATTGGCATCCATTGTATTTGTGTCCTATTCAAGATGTCAACGGCTACTTCTTTCCACGATTCTTTAAAGCATTTTAGTGTTCAACAGAACAAAGAAACCACTTTTTTTTAAGTTTGTGGTGAACTATCCATTTAATTTTTTTATTTTAGCTGAGAAAGAGGTTATGTTATCACACTTCAGAATGTGAGTCAGAGCACAACGCTATTACGATTCGTTCAAAGTTTCAAAACGCTCATCTCTCAAGGTCTAGAGTATCTTTATTGGTGATTTTCATTCTTTCATGCCTCCATTCACTAACATATCTGCTCACCCAGATGTTAATTTCTAGCTGACTCATTCAGTGATCCTTTTTGACCTTGCGTTATCTAGGCCGATTACACCAACATGCTTTGTTAGCCAAGACACACACAACTCATCTGATGCTATACCACATACAAGCAGCCATGTGTGTGAGTTATAGTAAACCTGTACCTATATAATCGGAATTTACTTCAGTGCTTCATTTGGGTGCCACTTAAATGCCAGAGCTGTCAACTGAAATCAGGGGCGTAGGAACTAGTGAACTGAAAACATGCTCCTTTATATGAAGAAATCACTTTAAATCAGTAACTCGCAATTAATATAACTGTAATTTGTCCACTGAATGTCAGCGCTGAATAGGGCCATTGTTTGTTTCATGATTGGGAAAGACATTAAGAGATGACAACAACAACAACGCACTGCTGAAGACAGCAATAATAATAGACGCGATGAGTTGACAAGTACATGTGTGAAGGGAATTATGGATATCAGCTACTGCATTTTAATGTCTGCATGAAATGAAATTTGCGACAAATATTTTTTTCAGTATGATTACTCATTTCCAACTGAAACAGAATATTGAGCATTGAATATACTGCACATGTTGGATCTGCTCTTCAGTGTTTGGGCGTTTAGCAGTGACATTTGCATTACACTAAACTGAACTAAACTAAACTGAATTTGTAATGTAATGTAATTCATTCATTCATTCATTTTCTTTTCGGCTTAGTCCCTTTATTAATCCGGGGTCGCCACAGCGGATTGAACCGCCAACTTATCCAGCATTTGTTTTACGCAGCGGATGCCCTTCCAGCTACAACCCATCTCTGGGAAACACATTCATACATTCTCATTCACACACATACACTACGGACAATTTAGCTTACCCAATTCACCTGTATCGCATGTCATTGGACTGTGGGGGAAACCGGAGCACCCGGAGGAAACCCACGCAACCACGGGGAGAACATGCAAACTCCACACAGAAATGCCAACTGGCCTAGCCGGGGATCGAACCAGCGACCTTCTTGCTGTGAGGCGAACGTACTACTCACTACGCCACTGTGGCATGTAATGTAATATAATGTGTAATTTTATAGCGCATTTATTGTGTATGGCCATACACCCAAAGCGCTTTACGATCCACTTGGATGATGCGACGGCAGCCACAGGACAACAGCGTCAGTACGCTCAGCACACACCTATTGGCGGAGTGGAGAGACAGTGATGGAGATGGGGATGATTGGGAGGCCATGATCATAAGGGCCGATTGAGGGACTTTGGCCAGGACACCAGGGTTACACCCCTACTCTTTACGAGGATTACCATGGGATTTTTAATGACCACAGAGAGTCAGGACCTCGGTTTAACATCTCATCCAAAAGAACTTCAACTGTGGAAACTGGACTGAATTTCAATTTACTAAAACATGATTATGTTAAGCTGCTTTAACACAATCTACATTGTTAAAGAGCTATTGAAACAAAAATGGACTTAATTGAATATAGTGGGTGGGGTTTATTTTTGAGCTCCTCTTGTCATGTTTCATTCGCAGTAAACCAATGGCGTGGCTAAGCATATTTCGCCCAAGCCGTCAAACTGATGTCATCAGAAAAGGACTGCCGTTTCAAAGCGGAAACAAATGGTCAGAATTTGATTGAAGATTCCCTAAACAAACAGTTTTTAGTGGAGTTTCTGTGCCATGTTAATATAGTTAGGTTAGGTGGCTTAGGGTATTTTTTAATCCATTCTTTAAATGTCAGCAAACTTATTTTATTTATTTATTTATTTTATTATCAGATTCTGTATTATTTTGAAAGAATCAATTGGTACTATAAAAAACAAAAAACAATAAAAACATTAACATGAATGTATGAAAAGGATATGTTCAATGTTTCGACGCAAATTCTCATTGAGTTTTGCCTCTAGTTCTCCGAGCTCCTCCTCGGCTTTTCTCATGTCCTTCTGCAGCTCCAGACGGGATTTACGAGTGTCGTAGTAACCGCCGGTCAGAGCTCCACGGTGACTGACCTGATCACCTGACGTCAAAACAATAACAAGTATTAAAACCATTTGAAAATCAAAACGGTATAAAAACAAGCACACATTAGGATGATAAATGCTTACCCTCCAGAGTGATGCAATCCATGGTGAAAGCTCGAGCCAGCTGAGTGGACACTTCCATACTGCGGCAGATCAGAGTCTTCCCAAACACGTGTTTGAAGGCCTTGTCGAAGTTTTGACTGTAACGGAGCTTGCTGATCATGGGGATCGCATCCTAAATAAAAAGGGAAGCAAAAAAGTGAGTTAGCTTAAAGGACTAGTCTAAAACTGCTCAAAAGTTCTATTACTCACCATCATCAAAATATCATGTCATATAAGATTGAATACGAGAGCTCCATTATCCTTCATAGACAAAAAGAGACTCAAAGTCCAGAGAAATACTACAAACATTGTCAAAACACTCTAATTATGCAAAGCTCCAAGAACACTTACAACAGGGCTATTCAATTGGTGGCCCCCGGGCCGAACCTGGCCCCCGAGGCAATTTGTACTGGCCCTCCAATTAGTTTGACTAGTTGAAAAACGGCCGCTATAGTTATGAAGTGACATGCGTCTTTTCAATACAGCACGAGTTGCAGTTGAAGGCTGCGCAGAGAGTGAAAGTTTGTTGTTTCCAGTGTAGAATATATGCCATTGTGCGCACACAAGCGTAGCAATGCGCTTGCGGCCTTCCGGGCGCACGCAGTAGAAAATGTCTCATGCTGCAGAGGTGAGGTTGTGTGTGGCTTCCAGTGCAACGTAAACAAAAGATATGTTAGACAAATTATTATTAAAAATGATTATGTATGTATTAACGCAGATGATAACAACAGTTAATCTAAATACTTAGGTCTACCTAATATAAAGCTTAAATTTACATTAGACGTGATAACCGTGAAACCATGATTATTCTTCAGACTATAATTGTTTAACCAAAATCTATAATTGTTGCACCCATAATTGTTATGCAGATCAAAACATGAATGTTTGTATGTAGAAGAAGCCTACTTAAACAATGCACTGCTTTTGTTGTGCTTTGAAATACAACATTTGAATATGTTTGTAAAAACAGCCTATCGTACAATGCACTGATTTTATGTAGTTTCAAAATGCAACATATTAAAATTTTTATGTAGAAAAAGCCAACGTGGGCACTTGTGTCCTCACTCATATTGCAAGTCATACTTCTCTGGCCCTTCGTTTGGGATGTTTTTCATGAACTGGCCCCCATGACAAACTAATTGAATAGCCCTGACTTACAATTTACAAGTAACAATTCTCACAATTTACTACTGGCTTATTACGTGCTATTTATAAGATATAAACGTTTATTAGCACTTAATCAACTGAGCTTTTTCTACATCTCTAACCCTACCCAATGCCTAAACCCAAATACTACATTACAGACTATTAATAAGCAGCTAATTAGTAGTTTATTTAGCTAAAAGTCTTGTGTGAATTGCACATTAAAATAAAGTTACTAAAAAAACAACTTCAATCTTCCATGTCAGATCAGGGTGTGCATTTACTACAGCCAATACAACATTTGCACTGCTGCCTCCTATGGCAAAACTACTTACTGCCTGTAGTTAAAAAATGTATCTACATGCATTTTTTTGGTACAGAAATGTTTTCTTGGAGCTTTGTATGATTACAGTTGAACCACAGAAGACACATGGACTGTTTTGACAATGCTTTAGATTCCTTTTGAACAAGTTGAAACTGTTTTGTCTATGGAGGATGAAGGAGCTCTCAGATTTAATTAAACATAACTTAATTTGTGTTCAAGAGAAAATTGAATGTCTCCAGAGTTTGATGGTGAGTAATTAATATCAGAACTTTAATTTTTGGGTGAACTAACCCTTTACAGACAAATTAAGATATTGGTATATACAGTTGAAATCAAAATTATTTGCCATCCTGTGAATTTTGTTTACTTTTTCAAATATTTCCTAACTGATGCTTAACAGAGCAAATATTTTTTTCACAGTATTGCCTATATATTTTTTCTTCTGGAGAAAGTCTTATTTGCTTTATTTCAGCTAGAAAAATAAGTGGTTTTAAAATAAATAAATAAAAAACATTTTAATATTAATTAATATTATAAGCTGTTAAATTAACCGAATTAAGCCTTTAAATGTCACTTTAAGCTGAATACTAGCATCTTAAATCTCTAATAAAATTTTCTATACTGTCATCAAGGCAAAAATAAAAGAAATCAGCTATTAGAAATGAGCTATTAAAACCATTATGCTGAGAAACATGTTGAAAAAAAAATCTACTTTGCGTTAAACAGAAATTGGGGGAAAGAAAATATACAGGGGAGCTAATAATTCTGACTTCAACTGTGTTTAAAAAAAAAGAATAAGGGATAATAGTAATAGAGATAAAAGTTTTCCCTCTAACTGTATGTGCTTACATTAGTCTCAGGGTAAGCCGTGTCCCTGACGTCCAGTTTGCTGAGGGGCAGGAAGGTGACTTCACCAGGCAAGTTCATCTTGTTAAACTCCATCAGGATCTTGGTACTTACTTCATCCGTCTCCACAATGTGGTAAAACAACCTGAGCAAACAAACACCAGCACGAAAACATCATCATTACCCCAGTGGACATTTTTAAATCCGAGTAAGAAAGATTCAGCACAATGGTAATAATAACCTGGTTCCTGCAGTCACCTCCACACAGGTGTAGAAAGCAGGCTCGCACTCAAAGTTATTCATGACGATGCCGTGGTAGCCGTTGATGACGTGCTGGTTGATGCCCTTCCGCCGGAAATGCTCCAGGACTTTATTAATGCTGTCGATGCCGTTCAAAATAGCCTGGAAGAAAACATCACATTTTAAAGTTTGTATTTTCACTTCCCCAAGTCCAGATGACGATCTAAAGTTGTGATAATCCGAGTTCATCTATCCTGATGTATATTTCTGTAACGTGGGAGAGCTGCTATAATTAGAGACTGACTCAGTCCTAGAGAAACCATCCAGCAGCCAAGTTGAGCTCAGAAGATATGCTTCATACAGGGTGAACCAGTGTGGGCGGCATTTATGTGATTTTAAATACATTACCGATCACGTCTGATGAGCACTAAAGTAGAGCTGCAGGATTCATGTAAAAGTTATCAAAATTAGTGATGTCGCTTAGTGCAACTATCAAAGTAAATAAATATTTGAGCTGTGCGTTTCAGAGCAGTTTATTTACAGTAGGGATGCTCCGATCGATCGGTCGAAGATCGGTATCAGCCGATAATCACATTTTATGACTCGATCGGTACTCGCTAACTTGGCCGATCTTACGAACCGATCACAACTGATTTAATTAAATCTAATGAATTGCATCAAACTACTCAAATTTGTTCATTTATATAAGTTAAAAAAAAAATTCCTGCTCAGGCTTGTATTGGACAATGTTTAAGTTAAATCAGACTTCTCCATTTTAGGAGATGAAATGTTTATTTTGTCCTTCACCGTTCACTGTACTACTGGACAATGTTTAAATAAACCTTGTGGGTTGCATCAGCCTGCTCAATTTTTTTAAATTATTTTTGTCTCTTATTCAGTATCCTGATGTGCATAGTGTTATGCATTAACCCCATTGTAAAAGCATATTAAAATATTCACTGTATAATAAATACTTATTTCTGATTATTTAGTACTCTGTTAAAACAATAGTTTTATTACATATAGTGTTAAAATGTAACAAAAATATAACAAAGGCAACAACAATAGCATTACTTTATCTGAAAAAAAGTTAATGGTGATCAGAGAGCTTACATATCAGTTCCATAAACTTGAAGCATCAGAATCGGCATTGGTATCGGCCGATCAGCATGACAAAAAAAATCGGTACTCTGTATCGGTGGCAAAAATCCTGATCGGAGCATCCCTAATTTACAGTTGGGAATTGCATTACAGGATGTCGCTCTGTCGATGTTTCTTTCCTTTTTTATTTTATTACCATTTATTTTACTTAATAAATATAAAATATGAAAAACGTACTCTTCCAAGTGTTTGCTGGGAAAATTTTATTTTCTTATTGTTCATGTTGGACATGGTATATTTTGCAAAAAACGAAATAAAACTGTCTTTCAGTGAACTTAAAGGCATTATAAAGAGAGTGGTTTGGATTGGAAGCATGTGATTGTTTTTGTTGAGAGGACTGATGAAATGTTGTTTTTATGTGGCGTTCATGTTTTTAAAATTGTTTTACTGTATGGCTGTTACATTAGTCAGGTCTCTTGTAAAAGAGATTGCAAATCTCAACGAGACTTCCTGGTTAAATAATCGTATTAAATAAAAAAATAATAATACACCATGTAGCTGATCTCTACTTTCAGTACTGACCTGTTTATTTGATTCCTTTGCATAAATTAATGCACATCATGTATTGTTTGTTGTAAAGATGTGGATTACAGTGTGGTCTATGTATTGTTATACATATTTATTTATTTAAATTTTTTTCAATATGTATTGTTATTTTCTCTTTTACTCTGGTTTAATGGTCATAAAAATCTGATAAATAAATCTAAATGTTCTGGTTGTGTGGTTTCGAACCTTTCCGGTGGCGGCTCGCAGTAGCTGTTGTTTCTTCTCCAGGTCTTCTCGTTTGGCTGCCAGCGCCTGCTGTTCTGCGTTCTCCTCTCTCCACAGGTAACTGCAGGAGGAGGGACACAGACACACCCTTCAGCTCTGGCTCAAAATCACAACGCCTGGCTTCAGCAGGACACCCTATTCTATAGCCTGGTCGTGCTGAGAAACCTATGGCTCGTGGAATATTAATAACTAAAAGATCAGGTGAGGAGAGGAACAGTGGGTACGGGGAATAAGAAAGGATGCTGGAAATATGGACCGAAGCCATAGAAGAGTTTTGGGATCTTACTTTCTCTCGCTCTGAAGCTCATCCTTTCTGTTCTTCACCTCGTAGTACTTCTTGTCCAGCTCTTCCACTCGAGTCTTCACTTCGTTCAGATCCTGGTCCAGTTTCTGTGGGCGAAAAGCGAAGTGGAGATGAAACGCTCTGAATCAAAAGACGTGTTCAGGAATAAATGCTGCCGATAAAACATTCACAGTATAAATGTATGGTGAATCTTACGTTGTACTGTTCCAGGTTTCTTTCTTTGTTTTGTTCAGTGTCCTCCAGATCTTTGTGGATGGCGGCTATCTGCCGTTTCTTGTCATTGATAGCCTGATCCAGAGATTTCAGCTCTTTCTTGATCCATTTGTCTCGCTCTTCTTTAGAGGTGAACTGACTGCCTCGACCTTGCTTGGCGTAAAGATCTGTACGCTCCTGTGTGGCTTGAGCCAGCCTGAAAAATAAGTAAAAATGAGTAAAGTTCCAAAAATACTTGATGTATTCCTCCACAACTGGAAACAGCATTTTTATTTTTACAGCATTCAATTAATCCCACTAGTATGGAGTGGAAAATAATGTGGGGTCAAAACAAAGAGCGAGATTTTTTAAATAAGATCTTGAAAAATAGATCATCTAAATATATAGGGACATATGGCATATTTTACGAGCGTTAAATTACGATTTAAGGTTACGACATATTTATATTATTTAGTTTTGAAAAATTCTTAAAAAAAAAAACTGAAGTTAGCAATATATCAAAAGGCTCTCTTAATGAGCACTTATTGGGAGCATACTTGACTTAATATTAATGTCCATTTCTTTTAAAATTGTTTAACGCATAAAAAAAAGCAGCTGAAGAAAATCTCTTAACATTCTCCCAAACCCTTGAGAATTAAAAAATGTGACACTCTTTATCGATATTTTTTTGTTCCTCAAGCGCAAATGGCTAAATATTCTTAAACAAGTAACACCTTGTTGGAATGACCTTAGTTTCTTAAAAAAATGATGATTCATCAAATCTAAAACTGGAAAAGTAGAAAAAAAAAGTTTTAAAAGGACTGTGATAAAATAACTATTACTCATTTAACGTTGATACTGTACGTTTTGCATTTTAAAATTTTATTTATTGCCATGTCAGTAACAAAAACTATTTTCATAGCAAGAAGGTTTCATTAATCAACATACAATTAAAAACAACAAACAAATGAATACATAAATAAGATATTTAGCGTTAATTAATTCTACGTTTTATCCTGGTGACACTTCGCTAAAAATGAAGAGAGTTCACCATGATGAAAAAAATTCCTTCCGATTCAAAAGAAAATAAATCAACATAAAAAGAGAAAACTGCACTCCCCACTTCACTTCATGAGCCCTTTTCAACTCTTTTAAGACTTTTACCGGGCAATTCCTCGCTCCTCTTTTTCCTTCACGGTGTTGAATTTGGGTTCAGTTTCCTGCAGCTCCTTCTGCTTCTCTTCAATCTTCTCCAGAAGCTTCTGCCGCTCTTTGAGCAGCCGTTTCTATTGGCCAGGGAAAGACGAGAGTATTAAATCACAAGCGGCCTCTTTTTATAGAACGCCTAAATACATTTTCTGCAGATGAGCGAGGAGCTGCTCATATTTAAAAAGGTGTTTATAACATTCAGCGTCACAAGCAGAACAAAGGGGATCTCCATCTGAGCAAACCTGCATTCACATTCACCAATCAAAGGGCAAATGACGCACTTTCGTCCTCTCCTCTGCAGGAAAACACACACACATTTGGCCAGGTGGGGCTAATCCACCTTTAAGCCAAGGCGGGATGCAGAACGGCTGAGCGAAAGTGTGTATTTCACACATAGAGGGATACACGAGCATTATGTGTGTGTTTGCGTCTGGCATAGAGCCCGAGCTGGAGTGAGCATGTGTAGTTAGTGACGCAGACGGAGACACTGCGGACCCTCTGTTCACTAGTGGCTGCCAGCGTTTCCTGCAGCTCGCTGGCGCTCAGTCTGTGTTTATGAGCGAGTTTTGCTTTTGAGAGCATGTGTAGCAGAGACGCGTGTTGGTGTGTGTGAATTCAGGCATTGCCGTTTTAATTCAGCGGCAGCAAAAAGGCTGAAGCGCGCAGGTGGGTATTTGTTGGAGAAACGATGCTTTTATGTGCATCATTATCAGCATTTACATACACATAATAAAAAGGTGCAAAAGACTAACTGCACATGATTTAATGATTTGTAAATGCATGCTGATAAAACAAACATCTAACATTCATATAAACTATAGTTGAAGTATTTGCACAAAAAAAAGAAGAAAAAAAAAGATTTGTTAAAATATGGCCATTTTAAATTGACTGATCACTAGGGCCACACGGAATCTGCGCGCGCAGAATTCTGCAGATTTCCGCAGATTTTTAGCTCATCATTGAGTCTGTTTATTTACTGGTGTAAATGTGTGTAAATTTATATTTATTCAGTTTTTAAATTAATTTCAGTAAAAATATTGATTAATATGAAAATATTCATGTGATTTATTTACAACACAGTCTGTAAAGTACTATTTTCTGTCTTTTAGTAGAGATTTTTTTTCGAGAGACTTGCTTTGTTTACCAAATTAAGTGGATCTAATTGGATTTGCATTGTAAACATTAAATAAAAGTGAAAAAGGTATTACTTTTTATTTCATACTTTAATTTTTTAGTTATGATAATCCTAAAATCATTCCGCATAAATCCGCATATTTTTAACCAAATACTCCGCAGAAATAGCACAAAATGTCCGCAGATTCCGTCTGGCCCTGCTGATCACCTAAAAACGAAAAAACGAAACCTAAAAACTAGGGCTACACGATTCTGAAAAAATCTGACATTGCGATATTTAGTTTTTCTGCAATTTATATTGCGATATGAATACAATTTCACCAGATCACTTAAACAGCTCTTATTGGGGGGTGGGGTGGGAAGAATCGTAATTTAGATTGATTGGGGTGATTTTGTAAGGGTGTGAATTGCGTAAAAAAAATTATAAACGTGTCAGTGAAGAATAATTATAGCCAAAAAAGGGAAAGGAAAGCAAACAGATCTTTGGAAACAGATAGTTTTCAGGAGAGTCGAACAGTATTGAGCTACAGAAACTGAATAATTAAATGTAAAATAAAACTGTAGTCTTAATGTACTAATAATTACAGTAAAATTACTCTACATTAAAAGTTGTAAAAAAAAGTGTTAGTTATTGTGTCCGAATGCTTTACACTTTCTTGAAATGCATTTAAAACACAAGCAAATGATGATGTTTGACTCTGTTATAGAGTCAAACTTTAGCAAATCTTATGTATTCTCAATTGTTGATCAACTATAATCCCAACTCAACATTGTGTATCCTGCGATGTGACTATAGCAGACACACACCCATTGCGATATCGGTGCTGAAAGGATAGATTGTGCAGGCCTACTAAAAACTTTTCTCCCTCATGTGGTTCTATCAATTGACCCCCCTTATAAATTTCATTCTTCTGTTGAAGACAAAAAAATATTTAGAAAAATGTTGTATACCAGTATCCATTAATTTCAAACAATTGTAAAAAATATTATGAAAGTAAATAGCTACTGGCTTCCATATTTTGTCAATATATCTTCTGTTCTGTTCATAAGAAGAAGAAAAAATAACACAAATATATTTAGAACGAGTGAAGTGTAACTGTAGACAGAATGTGCAGTTTTGGGTGAACTGCCCCTTTAAACAAACATTTGCTTCTGAACACTCACAAAATATATTCAGATTTTCAGTTTCAGATTTAAATAGCATGAAAAATATCATACTTTTGCATAAATATTTTGCTAATAAAGTTTCCAGTTAATGCTGTGGTTGTCACAATACTGGAATTCGGTACCAATTGGTATTGAAATAAAAAAAATAAAATAAAAAAAGTCAATTTCCCCCAAACATTTGAGCGCCGTTGAGCACGTTCTTAACAGCGCAGATTTGCCATTGTGTTCACGTGCTCAACAAAAAGGACTGTGATTGGCCACGAAGCTCAACAGTTTACCGAACTCACTGCTGTTTACTGAGTGTATCTACAGACACAGGGACAGTGGAGTGTTTCAAAATCAAATCGAACAGCTGATTTGTCTTTAAGATAATATATGAGCGATTCATTGATGAATCATGGCTTTAAAACACTCCAGTGTCCCTGAAGCTGTGGTTACACACAGTAAACAGCACTGAGTCTAGTGAACTGATGAGCTTCATGACCGATTACAGTGGACATTTTTAAAATTTCAGTATCGATTGGTACCGAACTCCAGTATCGTGCAACCCTAATGTGTCCAAGAAAAAAAATGTTCGAATTACCAAAAACCAAAATAGTTTAAGATTTTTCACATATCTCCCCATTCCTATTCATCAAAACAACAGAGATAATCTGTTACGATAATCTAAAATTGTTTAAAAGTGTTGCTTAAGCAGCTAATTAGCATATTCAAGTACATTAGAGAACAGTCACTCAAAAACTGCAGCCTTTGAAATGTAATAACTGTGCTAAACTATGCAGTCATTCCATAAAACATTATGGAAACAAATATGTATTTTTATGTAAAATATGTAACTTTTGGGACTCTTTTATGAGAGTAAAAATGTATTTAAATGAATAATTTTTGACAGATCTAATAGTCAATTTATACTTACAATTCCGACACAACAGGTTGTAAAACTAATTTATGATGCACTCATTCAAAGTTCTGCTAATTGAAAAAAAAAACGCAGCTTCAAATGATTTTTTTTTTAAATTAGAGCCATTTCTTTATAAACAGAAACTTTTTAAATTTCCAAGATAACACTATTTGTAAATGTGTGCGTCGAGTGCATATGTGTGCCTGTAGCGCGTGCATGTGTTAGCGTGTGTGCGTCTGCTAGTCGCACCCTCTGTTCGCTGTTTCCTGCCAGCTCGTCCTGCAGATCTTTGGCTTTGAGCTCCAGTTTGGTCCTCTGTTTGATCTGCTCCTGTCGCTCGGCGCTCAGCTGTTCCTTCTCCTCCTTCATGGCGGAGATTCGAGACTTCAGCTCCCGCACCACACGCTCCGTCTCCTACAGAGACACAGAAACGCAGAGGTTAGATAACATTACTCAAGCTGATCTATGAAAGCAGTTTCAGGGGCTGCTTTACTTAAAATCTATCGTTATTCCCATAATTTCAGGTATTCAAATCAAGTTCTCTTTCTAATTTTCTCATTTTGGTGGTTGAAACTTTTTGCACAGAAACTTAGAAATATAATATAATTAATGTATAATTAATTATTATTTACTATTCTATGCCATTTTGTAGTGTAAATAGTGCAAGTAGTGCGTTCACACTGAAAACTCTAATAATAATAATAACTGCACTTTAATTACGCGGATGATGCACTAATTCAACTGATAAAAGGAGGTGTGGAATGTTGGACATCTAATTCAAACCATCTAATTCACATTAAATGTTCCTGGTCTCATAATACTCAATTTATCAGCGCATGTTAAATGTTCATGTATAAAAACTGAGACCATGTCCGAGCTTCTTGGGTTGTCTATTGGCATTTTCCACTGCACTGTAAGGCTCTTTGTTATTCCACTGCAATTAAGTAGTGTTTTACTGTGGCATATCATTATATTTGCACCGCCTCGACTAAAGACATTCTGGAGTGCCACATTCAGCACCTGCTGGATCGGCTCCACAGTTTTTGATGATTTTAATTCCAATATGAATTTAGTTGCATGTCATTAATATGCAGATTATAGTTCCTTTACAGTTCCTCTTGTGAGTGAGCGCACATGCAAAAGATGGAGGGAGGGAGAGGGAGATGGAGAGATGCTTGCTTTACAAATTAATTGAAAATGTATTGATCAATGGCAAGGTTTACAAGTGTAAAACTATAGCTGTTTTAACTATAGCTGTTTTTTCCTGCATTCTTCAGAATATCTTGTTTTGCGTTCAACAGAATAAATAAACACATGAAGGTTAAGACCCATTGAGAGTGAGTAAATAGCAAGAAAATGTACATTTGTTGGTGAACCATCTATTAAATTCCTTTTTTTCCACGCATGTTTCCTTTTGGTCTTGAACGAAGCAAATATAGATGTGTGAATCTACCAGTAAAATGTCTTAAGCACTTTTTTTCTTGCCTTTCACACTTAAAGCAAATTATAAATACTGGGACAGATGTTTCACGACTAGAGGGACATCTGCACCTTGTCTACTGACCACAATAGAGACACGTTCATTTACATGCGACTAAACAATTTAAAATAGTATGACAGTTTAAAATAATGATACAGTGACCATTTATTTTAATCAAGTGGGGCTGGAGTGTCGTGTAGTAAATCCACTCATGCAGGTACTGGAGACTCTCTCTGGCCAATCAGCGTCTGCATTGTTTACGTGTCACATTTTCATGATACTAAACGTAAAAGAAATTAGGTACTGTAGGCACTAAAAAATGTCTTCAAAGAGCATAATTACTTCATGGAACTTCACTTAATATACTAATGATTTCTGGCATAAAATAAATACCTATTGGTAAAAATATACCCATGCAGCATAAGACGCTAAGATTTGTGGTCCCACATGACAGCCTGTACACTGATTTTAAAGAGAAGGATGTTTTTGCCAGGAAAAATAAAAAATCACAAAGATGTGAGGTTTATAGATGCTCTCAAGAGCTTCCCTTCTGTTCTGGCAACACACGAAACAAATGCTTATGCAATATTCATGATTAATGCCAAAAGAACCACTCTGTACTGTAATATGAACATTAATTTAAACTGCACGCTCATATAAGCCTATATAAAGCAGTCAGCATTTGAAGTGGATCAAAAACGTTTAGCAAAATTCCCCTAAGACAAAGATGGGTGTTGTTGAATAAATAGATACATAAATATAGTATTTTACATAGATATTTATGACTTTTCTTCTTAACACATTTCGAACTCCACAGCATTTTAGGAACAATCTGAAAGGTTCCTAAACTCCCTCAAAGATCTTGTATTTATTTCTTCATATATAGGTTATCTTTTCCATTATCATGTTAGTTAGCCATGTCTTTCAGCCAACACCCTATACAAGGTGTACAGACATTTTGCCAATTTAAAGAAATATTCCGTTTAGCTTGAATAATGCATACATTTATAAATATACAATAGGTGTGTCCCAAATTGCATACTTATGCACTATTCTACGCCATTTTGTAGTATAAATAGTGTAAGTAGTGCGTTCACACTGAAAACTCTAACAATAAGTGCACTTTAATTACCCGGATGATGCATGGATGATTCCATTGGTAATATGAAGTGTGTAATGATGGACACTTCACACACTCAACGACCGCATCTTTGTGCACATAGCGGAAGGGGCGGAGCTATCGGTCGCACATGTTGGATAACTTTATTTATATTGGACTGAGTAAGCAAAATTCTCCTTTGAGAGTGATTATATCGCCTCCCGATGGTGAATGCAGTTATACTCATGCCAGGTATTATTTGGAATTTTGGTCATTTATTTCACTAATTTGGCAACTGTCAAATGTCCTCAGGGAAACGGTTTGAACTGCCGCTTAGTAAAAAAGCCATTAGTGTTCCATTTGGGACAGCACTACATACATATACTATGCTGTTGAGTGTGTAAGTGCATAAGTACATAGTGTATAGTGTGTCATTTGGGACGCAGCTATTGTCTTTTTTACCTTGGATTTCCTTAAAGGTGCTGTATGTAAGTTTTTGACTCTTCTAAAGCATAAGAATACCATAATATGTTTGCAGATATTTAAGAAACATGCCAAGGGAACATGTTGTTTATCTGAAAAACAATTCTGAAGTCAGATATTCTGCTTTGAAAATGCAATTTATGTGCCGGAACACCTATCTACACCTATCTATCTGTATTGATTCTTTTACCCAACCCAATGCCAGTTTAGCCAATTTTATTTCAGCACTCTGGGTTGCCTTGTTCAAAAACAGAGCATTTCATTCATTCATTTAAAAAGGCTCTCAAAGCACCTGTCCATGACCAAAATGTGACCTCCGGTGGACAATAGCAGACACCAAAATGAGACGCAGATTTAGAGTTCCACTTGAGTTTATTATTTAGCTAATTATATAAATAATACGAACGTTAACATTAGGTGAGCAGGTTACAGTGTAACCCGGGTTTCAACACGCTACGTGATGAGATTTGCAGTGATAAGCAATTTGGCTGTTTGCACCAGACGAAACACGACAGAACGTTAAAATACAGCCATTCAGAAGCACAGAATATGCACTCACTCACTCAATGGTAAGGTTTATAATGTAATTAATACATAATAAACCTTATTAAACCTAATATTAACATTGTAAACTGTACATGCCGTATCACGGTTATGTGTTGGTTTTGAGTGTAAAGTCATAAAGTTCAATTTCAAACTTTTTATTTTATTTTCAAGATCTGAGGTGAACTATTTATGACAACTCTGATGAAAGGTTTTGGTCAACTTTAAACGTTGACGACTGTAGCCTCAAATATGCTTCACAATATCATGGTAGGATCATTAGAACTTTTTTACCTCATCTGTTAACACTGAATTTTAAGTCGTTTTGGATAAAAGCATCAGCCAAACACTAAACAACTAAATAAATGAGTACATCAGGTCAACCTCTTGAATTTTACTGAAGCTCAGTTTACCTCTACTTTGTCCCTGGCGTCTTGTTGGGCATCCCGCAGTTGTCTAGATTTATCTCCACAGGTCTCCCTTTTAGAAGACAGCTAGAAGAAGAAAATGACATCATCTTTGCGTTATAACGTTGCTATAAACACATCAGCGCAGGCGCATCATACAGTGTCGAATGCTGATTTATTTACTGTTATGACTGAATTAGACTGGAGAAGCTGATGACAAGTGAGAATTAGCACATGTACCTCGTCCAGTTTGGCGCGGGTCTCATTGAGCTCCTGGTTGTATATGGTGTACTCCAGCGCTCTCCTCATTTTGTCCCATTTCTGGTACTGCGCCAGTTCCTCTTTCTCATCCTCTAGAGTGTGCAGACGCTCCTCTATGTACTTTAGCAGCTCATTAATCTTCTCTCGCTTTCCCTCTGCACACACACACATAAGCATATGAGGAGGAACTGAATGTCACAACCATGAAAACATCAGTGAGGCTATTACTGCAGTGTCTTTGCACTGCTTTAGTCATTTATTACAAAGACTTGGTTTAAAATAAAGGTTGCTTAGGTAACGTTTAGGATTATATTCACTGAGAGCGAGTTCATACACCACTGAAAATAAACCATTTAGGGAAAACACTAAAATATGAATGGAAACCAAACATAAAATACTTAATTACAAAGATGATTAAGAAAAAAAGTGTGATCTTTATCATAGAGGCTACTTCACTCCTGCAAAGGTCTACAACATGGAGAATACAACCGGGTGCTGCAGGAGCTGAGAGAGGTTCATGTGAGCTCAACTCAACTGATGCTCATGTTGGTTGTTGCTCTTCATTTGCATCATGTAGAAGGATTCTCAACTTTGTCAGGTTGTGTCGCCATGGTATTGCTGTCGCTCTCTCTCTATTAAAACGATCAGTCGCTTGTTGCTGATTGTCCCTCTTAGTGTGAATGAGGCATAAGAGTTGAATAAATTTCAGGTTTGCTGTGTTTCTTATTTTGTTATCACAGTGTAGCCTTAAAAACAAAGGCTGCACTGTGCATAACAAAAATAAATACTATATTTAGAATTGAAAAATTCCCATGCAAAAAAGCCTGTTAGTGTCATCTGAAATTCTTCTAAAACGAGCATCATCTCAGGCTTTGTTTTTTTATGCTCAGTCATTTCACTTTAACAGCAATGAAAAGAGCCTATTCATCAACGTACTAGGGAAATTATGAAACATACATACAAGAACCTGAGAAACATGCACATTTCAGAAGAAAATTTCAGCTGGCACTTTGATGCTTCTTTAATTATTTATTTTAATAGTAGACTTTATTTTTAACAATTAAAAACTAGATAAATATATAACCATTGTATTTTATCTATTTAATTTAAAGTATTTATGAAAAATAGCAATAATTTTAGTTTAAAAAGTAAACAAGTATTTCCCAGAGATGGGTTGTGGCTGGAAGGGCATCCGCTGCGTAAAACAAATGCTGGATAAGTTGGCGGTTCATTCCGCTGTGGCGACCCCGGATTAATAAAGGGACTAAGCCGAAAAGAAAATGAATGAATGAAGTAAACAAGTACAATTCATATGAACGAAACCATTGTGAGATGCTATGACAGCATCATGTAAAGAAACGGTGCTGCGCTTCACTATGAAATATTCAGCAAACTTTTATTTTGGTGCTTTATTGTGATTGGCCAGTATTTTACAATTAACAGACTTTAATGTGTCATTATTATCAGCCAAACAAAGACTAAAAAAAGATCAACAGCAAGTATTTACTTTGGTATTCAAACAAGCAGAAAAATACAGTTCATCAGTCGTTTTGGACAGAAATAATACATTTCCCAATATTTCTAACTAATACGTGAGATTTTTATGCTAATGGTCCATTTAGTTAAAACGTGAAGGATCTACCTGTTTCCTTCATAAGCGAAATGCTCTCCTCTTTGCGCTCATCATATACTCTGGTTCCGGCCACTTCTCTGAGCAGCTTCAGACGCTGAGAGTCGGGCGCCGTCGCCATCTGATTGATCTATATTCACATTGGAGACAATACAAAGCGTCATCTAGAATGTGTAGCATTAGCTCCCCTTTAAAAAACAAGTCACTCTAAAATGTAAAGTCTACCATCATTTACTCATCCTTCACTTGTTTCAAATCTGTTTGAGTTTCTTTCTTCTGTTGATACTGCCGTTTCTTATGTTGGATACTGGTTGCCACTGAAGTTTATAGTATTTTTTTCTTACTATGGAAGTCAATGGCTACTCTTTCCAACCTTCTTTAAAACATCTTGTTTTTTGTTCAACAAAAGAAAGAAACTGAAAACCAATTGTTTTTTTTTTATTTTTTTTATTTTTCTGAAAAATTAACCATGTCTTTAATGTTAATACAAGGCACGCTGAAGACTTAAAAACATGGTTACAGCTGCATTGTATAAGTATTAAAAAAAATATTTTTTTCCAAATCGAGGGACACTAGCATACCTTTCCTTGCTTGACAATGTAGTAAGGGTTACTGCGGGAGAATCCAGCACTCTCTAAAAGGTTCATCACGTCATTTTTACTGCAACACACAGGATACAATTCATTCAATAACAGCTCTAAGTGTTAGCAAATGTATTGCAAGAACTACACTTACGTGACCATCTTTTTGTCCAAGAAGTACTGGTCTTTCTTGGCTCCGATGACACGGCGCAGAGACACTTCCTCTTTGTCAATCTAAAAAATAAAAAGATGAGGTCACGATAAGGCTTCAGGTCATGTTTAGTGCACTTATGATCATTTTAGGACAAATTTCTTACTGGAAGCCTGTTGTCAGAGTTGTCGAATATAATCTCCACGAAGGCTGAAATGACTCGAGGACCAGTGCCTTCCTAAAAATTAGATGACAAGGATTGGTTTAGTATGGGTAGTGACAATTATTTTACGTAGAAGTGTTGGTAATAGGACTGCACGATATTGGAAAAATCTAACGTTCCAATATTTTTTTTATTCTGCAATATAAATACAATTTCATAAGATTAGTTGAATAACTATTTGAAAAGAATTGATCATTTTAGATCGATCAGGATGATTCTGTAGGGAAGTGCATTTGCATAAAATATACTAAACAATGCACAAGCATAGATCAAATCAATAAAGAAAAAAAAATACCAATTAAATAAACAGCGTTTTATTGTTTTCCAAGTTGTCGAACCGTATTCAGCTATACAGTAATTGAATAATCAAATATTAAATGATACTTTTTTTTAATAAACGATTTTAGTTGTTTAGTTGCTATTTTATTTGATAAACTTTTTGTTTTATAAACAATTTAATAAAATTAATCGTAGTTGATGTCAAAGACACAAACAACACGATTTCTCACGGCAAAATCCTTTTAAAACCCTCAGTCACCGGTTTCCAAAAACACTTGCCAAATGATAATCCAGACTCAACATTGTGTATATTCGCAATGCGATCATTGTGAAAATCATAGATATAAAATCGCAACCAATTATGAAAACTTCCCCAAAATAAAAAATGCTGAAAATGTTTAAATGCATTAATAAAATCAGCGCTGAAAGCCTAGTGATCAGCGTGTCGAGCGTCCTGAGTTCGAGTCCCCATTGGCGGACCTTTCGCGATTACTAACTTCCCTTCCTGTTAAGATATCTACTATCCTATCATAATAAAGACAAAAATTCCCCAAATAATAACAAAAAATATTAACTATTTAGACTATTTAAACTCTTAAAAATACTTTAAAAATCAAAACAAATTACGAAACTATCTCAATGATACTAAAATAATGCTGAGGATTCTGATCAACGATGTGGACTGACAAATTATTATTAGGGTAATGTTGGTTTTATATTCACACATTCATTAAGTGACAACTTGTGACACGCTCCGTATATTGTTTACCATGGTACTTTGAAAATCCAGTCTAAAATCATATGCAAGTATGACTTCAAAACAACATTACCACTATTTTTTTGACTCTGAACAATGTAGTAAGCTAATATTCACTGGCTTCTAAACTGATTTTACCATTTTAAATTTGCAAAGAATATTTTTCTGATATTATATTTTTAATGAGAGTCCGAATGTGTGACTATAAAACAAACTTTACCTCAATCAAACTATTTATTACGTACAGTGCAATAATGCTAAATAAGAATTCTCCGTTTAAATTTTGTTGTGACTTTAAAAGAAAATGCTACAACAAATAAATATAATATAAACATACACTTAAAAAAAACAATAACTAAGAAAAACTAATTTGTGTAACTTTACTCACATGAAGCAGAGCCAAACGCTGCTCTGGCCGAAGATGACTGAACTCATCGCTGAGTACAAACTGTATAGCTGAGAGGGGATGAAAACGCTTATTACAAACTATTCACCAAGCAACATCTGTATTTTCATCTACTTGGATCTAAAAAAAAACATTGTTTACTTACCATAAAAGAAGTTACTCTTTCCTGATCCATTTCTGCCGACTGAAAAATACATTTTAAATTTGACAATTAAAGAAACAAGCAAAAACTGACTGAGTATTTGCATAACTATTTTAAATATTTGTCTTATTCAAAATGTGGGAGTTTTACCTATGACATTGTGTTTGGAGCTGAAGGGATCGACCACAGTTTGATCTCTGTAGCTTCGAAACCCTTGAATAATGACCTAAAAAAAACAGATTTCACAATCCATTTATTTAGAAATAACATGAATTCAGTGCAATAATAACAAAATAACCAGTTAAAATGATTTAAATCAAAATATGCTTTCATAAACAACTTGTAACTAAGAAAAACATGTATATAACCATGTACTTAACAATAGAACCTGCCAAAAAGCTTTAAATCAAAATATTATGAAAGCAAAACATGATTTTACAAACAAAAACGTGCAACTAGCACTACTTTATAAATGTGGCTCACACAATTGATAACTAGCATTAGAGACGTTACACAGTATTATGATTTCAACTAAGGTATTAGTTTGCTCAAAGTTACAGCAGCAGCAAATAACAACAATAATAATGATAAATGATTTTAACTACTTTAAATAAATACGGCTTAATAGATGGTACTGTAATGTTTATATGATTTGACAGCTAATGCTAAAGCTAATGCCAACTTCAATGAAGGCCATATACTCGCTAAGACTTACAACCGAGCATGCTAAAAATAAACCAAAAATCATTTTTGCTCAGACGTGGCACGTAAAATTGGAAATTAAGTAGTTTAGTTGCATAATGCAACACGTTAAATTGTTATTATTCAAGCAACGCGTGAGCCGCATCTTACCTGTTTAATGTACATGGTGGTTTATGCACAAAACTCTCCTCAGAAACCAATTGAATAAAGCTGAATTAAACACCCTCCTCCTCAGAGAGAAGAAGGGCTTTAGTGAAGACAAAAATTCCTGCACACCGGATAAAATTGTAGAATTTTTATTCTTCTGTACTATCAAATTGTATTTTCCCTCCCCTCACGCAAAAGACATAACAGTCAAAATGGCGACAGAGGCGGTACAAGCGGGCGAGTCTACTTGAACTTTTAGGGGATACTTAAGGTTACTGTTTAAAATAAACGTTTAATACTATAGTACATGGATGACACGTACTTTACACTATCGCGAAATGGTAAGTAAGTTCTTTGTAACTGGACGTTTAATCAACTCCTTGCTTGACGCAAGTTTTAAATACATTTTGTCACTAAACTGTTCCCCCATTTTTGTAAAGATTGTTCCGTCCATCTTGGGCGCCAAGACAGATGCTCTCAATAGAAAAACACATGAGGAAAGCTTGTCATGATCATGTATTAATAACAGACCATTGTTCTGGCGTTGATGCTGTTTATTTATTTATTTATCTATTTATTTATTTTATTTATCCCAAATGTTATTTATTTGATCCACATCAAAGTACAATATGTATCGCAATATATGTCGTAAACGATCATTGTTTTTTTCACAGAAAAAACTGTTTTGCACAAACTTGTTCTCATAATAGTAATAATAAATAGTATTAGTTAGAAAGCATTGATCATAAATATATTTTATATTATAAACTATTCTCCTTTAAAAATCACAAGGAGGGAACCAAGCAAACATTCCTCTAACTTCCCAAAATGTCTCCATTTTGATTCCCATAGGTTTTATTTTTGGGGAGCCAAAAAAGAAAGTTATGGGAATGTTTTCTGTAGGATATTTTTTGGTAACCATGCATTTCCTTTTGTAATAGCTTAAAGTGAAGCCTGAAAAGTGAAAGAGTGTGTTCTGGGAAAGTTTTACATAGGCTAAAGAAAATTTCACTGGCTAACCAAGGGAAACGTTCTGGGAAGCAGAAACTAATGTTGCCAGATCAATTTGCAAATATTTAGCTTATGATCTGGGTCCAGAGTAGTGAATAGCAAGTCTGAAGCCTAAAATCATACATCTTTAGACAAATATTTGAGTGATTTACTCTATCATTTCAATCTTGCATCACACAATCCACAGTTATTCGTAATAATGTGTTTGACCCGAATTCTTCTTTACTTATGTGTCCTGAGCCAAAATGAATCATCTTTTTTGTGTATGTAGTGAAAAATAGTAACTTAAAAGTATATAGCCTATTTCTACAGCATTCATCACAGCAGAGGTCACTGTTGTGTCTTTTACATGATAACACTTCTAAAATCTCCCCAAGGGCAAACATTCATAGCCCTGTCTGTCAGTTGAACAATGGGTGGTATTTCCTTTAACAAAAGAGCGTAAATAATTGCTGACTGCAGTTCATGGGCAATACTTGCAGAATGTATTTTAAAATCTGTCTGAAATCAAAATTTACAATAATTATTTTGCTAGCGCACATTGTTAACCTTTAGGTGAGCAATTAACCATGCTTCAGTTAATCCACTGAGGAAAAAAAAGTTTGTATTAGTGATCTTCAATCAAAATCTGTGATCACAATATTCTTAACCACACCCCTCTAACCATTAGTTTGCTATGAGAGAATGATGCACAAGAAGAAAGCCCATGCCCTACTCAATATTCTGCTTTAGTTTGATGTACATCAACATACTAATATAAAAGTCTCAGCAATATCTGGTGTCCTGACATTTTATCCGTCAGATTACGCAATACCAACACCGAATTGGAATGGTTCTGAGGTTGGGGTTAGGGATTAGGTATAGGGGCACTTGCAGGATTTTATTCAAAGGTACACACATATCCAGCACCACCCCGCCCCATAATCCCTTATTCTTAAAATTGTTTAAAACACCTTGAATGGTAGCGGTTCCATGCGAGAAGTTTGTGCAGTTGGATCAGAATTGTCCGATGAATGTGACACAGGCTGGGCCTGGAGTTCTCCCGTCTCAGGTGCTGAAGAGACTGCAGTCTTCACCCTGTGTGGGGAAGCAATGTTTGTCTCAGTTTTAAGGCCTTTTGGCAAATGTCTCAATTAAGTTTAGCTGTTTTAAAGGGGTGGTCCAGAGTGTGTTTTTAAAGCTTGATTGTGTTTATGAGGTGCAAAGCAATGTGTGCTCATGCTTCACTTGTAGAAAATCACGTTATTTTTTCATATATCTTTAATTATATACAGATACTCAGCTAACATGAATGTCATATTTCCTAGTTCCCCAAACGCCTGCCCTCAAGAGGCTCTGATTGGTCAGCTAACATAATGTGCTGAGATTCGTGGATCGGCTTCATGTCACCAGGAAGCGTCCTGCTATAACATTACAGCACACCTGGCCACGCCCCTTCGCTGCGCGGGGTGTATTCTTGTAACCTGAAGGGTTTATGACATCATTAACCAGGATGTGTTTTTTTGTAGTCCCCAAGCTTCATTCGCTGTAGGCTTTGCTAAGCTAACTCTGTAAAAGCCAATGCCATTGAACTTTGAGCATCTTACATTCAGAGATGTTGCTTATGTTCACACAGCTACATCACACATCAGCTAAAGTTTTCAATATGATATTGTACACTGTAAAAAATCCAACTTACAAATTGTTAACTCAGTTTAAAATTGTAAGTTAGGTGGACATATTTTTAAGCTCAGAGTTGAATTTATTCATAAAAATGATTCAACTGCATGTTTGGAACTGTCTGTTCAATGAAAGTAAAAAAATTAGTTGAGGAGACTTTAAATTTTTATTTCTTCATATCTTCAAAAAATAAAAAGTTGAGTTAACTTAAAATTTTAAAGCAACCGGCTGCAAAGAAATTTTGAGTTTATTAAGCTTCAATGTCTGAAGTTGTGCCAAATTATTCTGTAAAGTAAAATCGACTTGAACCAGACTTTTTGGTCAACTTAAAAAATGTATTTGCAGCCGGTTGCTTTAAAATTTTAAGTTTTTATTTTTTACGGTGTAGTGGACCACCCCTTTAAAGAGTATTTACTCGTTTTGAACCTTGTTTTAAACAACAGCTATCTGAATTGTAATTTTTAGTGTGCGGAAAACCCGATAGCAAAACTAAAGCCAATAGAATTCTTTACCCATCTCCCACCATGCAAGTACACACTTTAAAACACACAAACGCATACCTATATCTATTCTAATTCTTTCTTGCTTTGTCAATATATCGTAGTGTGTACGGTTCAGTGATGAATTTAAATTATGTAAAAAATAAATTAAAAAGAGGCATTAATTCCTGTCCTCTCATGATAGTTACGCACAATGCGTACAGCTGTACTGCTGCAGGCTCCACTGAGGTAGGTTAGGGTGATATTACAGCTTCATATCACACTAATCCACATTAAAATTTGCACCTGTAGCAAAATCTTATGAGTAGAATATTACTTTATCAAAATGTGCTACAGTATCTACTTTTTGAATGTGAGGTATAGGACAAATCGACAGAACACTGGTTCATGCGGACTTTAAAGCTGTAAAATATGCAAAGATAAACCGAACAATATTGAACTGACATTATAAATGTACACTTCTGTAAAAACGTTTATTAACAGATCCACAATTCATAAAAAAAGGAACAGTTTAAAAATAATAATAATTTAATTTGCCCAGCCAGGCGCTGATAGGCAGAACATCATCGAGCTAAGGCAGGTATTGCAGAGTAATCATTGTGCAGTGGTTTTCTCTAAGGCAAACAAAATCAAAAAGCAAACACTGTTCTTCCATGTTTAAATATTAAAACAAGTGTTTTTGTGTTCCCTGTGATACACCATTGCTTCGTTCAGTTCCACTGTCCTTTATTTTCAAGTACACAGAGACTGCGATGAGTCGGGCAGCCATTTTAAGGCAGCGCTGTTATAGGACTCAGTTTGAATGATGGCTGGATTGGTGTCAGGAAGGAGGTAGGGAAGGTGAAAACCGAGGATTCAAAGCTCTCCGTTTCCAGTGTGAAGTCTCCGCTGAAGAAAGTGGCTGTCTCTTGAGCTGCTGGAGTTACTAGCGGAGGTGTGGAAGAAACCACCTCAGACTCGAACTGCAGCAGCTGACCCATGAAGCTAAAATTGGGCGAGATGATGGCCCGCCGCTGTCGGATGACGTCAAAGGCCTGCTCCAAACGCAACCGCTGGGTTTTCATGATGTACGCCATGCAGATGGTGGGAGAGCGAGAGATTCCCGCCTCGCAGTGGACCAGCACTTTACCTCCCTCTGCTTTCACGCGTTCTGTGGAGACAAAAGAAAGTGCATTCAGTACAAAAGCTCTTGAAATAACAGCACACGAGTCACAAAAAGCTGAATTTTTCAAATCAAGATTTATTTAAGAAGCACTTTTAGAAAGCACAAAACAGTCCTGCAGAATTTAGGTATCACAGCTTGCAGTGATAGTTCGCTCAAAAATGAAAAGGAAAATCATGTACTGTTCCTCCAGCTGTGCTAAATTTCATTCTCACGCTGAACGCAATAGAAGATATTTTGAAATATGTTGGAAACTGATAGCCTTTGAATTCCTAATATAGAAGTCAACAGAAATCAAAGTCGATTGGAATGAGGGTGAATAAATGTTACAAAAGAAGATATTTTGAAAAATGTTGGAAACTGATAGCCTTTGAATTCCTAATATAGAAGTCAATAGAAATCAAAGTCAATTGGAATGAAAGTGAATAAATGTCACCAAAGGAGATATTTTGAAAAATGTTGGAAACTGATAGCCTTTAAATTCCTAATATAGAAGTCAATAGAAATCAAAGTCAATTGGAATGAGGGTGAATAAATGTCACCAAAAGAGATATTTTGAAAAATGTTGGAAACTGATAGCCTTTGACTTCCCAATATAGAAGTAAATAGAAATCAAATTCAATTGGAATGAGGGTGAATAAATGTTACCAAAGGAGATATTTTGAAAAATGTTGGAAACTAATAGCCTTTGATATCCTAATATAGAAGTCAAAGTCAGTTGGAATGAGGGTGAATAAATGTTACCAAAGGATATGTTTTGAAAAATGTTGGAAACTGGACGCCTTTGACTTCCTACTACGACGTCAATAGAAATCAAAGTCAATTGGAACCAATTGAGGGTGAATAAATGTTACCAAAGGAGATATTTTGAAAAATGCTGGAAACTGATAGCCTTTTAATTCCTAATATAGAAGTCAATAGAGATTAAAGTCAGTTGGAATGAGGGTGAATAAATGTTACCGAAGGAGATATTTTGAAAAATGTTGGAAACTGATAGCCTTTGAATTCCTAATATAGAAGTCAATAGAAATCATTCAATTACAATGAGGGTGAATGTTACCAAAGGAGATATTTTGAAAAATGTTGGAAACTGGAAATCTTTGACTTTCTACTATAGACGTCAATAGAAATCAAAGTAAATTGGAACTAAATGAGGGTGAATAAATGTTACCAAAGGAGATATTTTGAAAAATGTTGGAAACTGAAAGCCTTTGACTTCCTACTACAGAAGTCAATAGAGATCAAAGTCAATTGGAATGAGGGTGAATAAATATTACCAAAGGAGATACTTTGAAAAATGTTGGAAACTGGAAACCTTTGACTTCCTACTACAGACGTCAATAGAGATCAAAGTCAATTGGAATGAGGGTGAATAAATGTCACCAAAGAAGATATTTTGAAAAATGTTGGAAACTAATAGCCTTTGAGTACTTAATATAGAAGTCAATAGAAATCAAAGTCAATTGAAACTAAATGACGATAAATAAATATAATTTGTGGAAAAACTTTCTTTTAGGTTTATGAAAAAAATAATAATAAAGAATTATTTAATAATCAAAGGTGAAGAAGCTGTGCCAAATTGATTAATAATGACAAACAAATTTCTCCAAATGCCTCTGTTCTTTCATTGGTCACTCAAACAATCAGCCATGCCCTAAATTCATGCGATTGGTTAAGTCGGTGTTTCTATGCCGAACTGGTCAGAATTCTCAAACAAAACATTTTCAAATCACGACAAAGTCTTTCAAATTGACCTACAAATTTCACACTTGCTAATTTGAGCATGCTAATTTGGTATATAATGTGTTTAACCACCGCACGAGTCTATAAAAACAATATAACGGCGCTGCGTGTAGAGATGTGAGCGAGTCATCTTATTATCATTCACAGTCCTCCTGATATACTCTGTCCATTATCACGTAGCTTATTCATTTCCTCCCTGACCCTTTTTATCGTAATGTCATATCAGTTTCATTTCCACCCCTGAATCTTTCCATAAATTCACAACGCTCACACCATTAAGGAAAGCTTAGCTTCCGTACTGCTTTTGTGATTTAATAAAGCTAAGCAGGTTTCAGACTCATATCTCTCACCAACGAGCGTGTTCATGTGAGAATCTTCACTGCTGGTCTTTATAAAACAAAACCTGCTGGTGTGAATCACGCCTGAAGCCCATCTGGAGCGAGCTGTGGGCGTCATAATGACTGTGACACTCGCTAATGCGCCTAAATATTACCACACTCTCATTAGTGTGAAGCTTTCGATGGATTGTTCCTTCAACTCACTGCTATCGTCGTTTTTAGTTAAATGATCTGGTTTCTTATGTGATATTGACGGTAAATGTCTATTCCTCGAATTTTGGTCACTGCGCTGTGCTGTGAAACACAAGTCAGTGTTCTTTAATGTTTGGATTTAGGCCTAACTAGGAGCTAATACATAAATACACTCCAAACAGTAAAGTCTATGAAGAGTGAATATCACAAAAACAATGTCAGGAGACATCTACAGTCCTTTAAAGGAGATATATTTATATATAATTCTATAGTTATTACAATTTACCTCAAAAAAATTAAGCTTATTGAGGACATAAAGAGAAACATAGATATTAAAGTTAACCATTAAAGTTATCATTATAAATGGGTTTGCATTGATGTTGTAGAGTATACAGTCACAAATCCTATAATACGGTGATTTTGGTTAGATCGATAAGAATTAATAGCTTCATTTATTCATTCATTCATTTTCTTTCGGCTTATTCCCTTATTTATCAGGGGTCACCACAGTGGAATGAACCACCAAATTAATAATGTAATTATTTTAATTCAATTTAAAATGTATTTAAAACTATTTACATTTATATAACACATGTTTTTTTCTATGGTTTCTCATGATTATGTTCACCTGTGTATTGTTTAGTCACTCGTCATTTTCTAATTTACTTCAAGAAAATTAAGCTTATTGAGGACCAAAAAGATAAACATATATAGATTATTTTAATGACAATTAATCTCATTAAAGTTCATCATAAAATGTATCATTATCATGGGTTTGCATTGCTGTAGTAGAGTATAAAGTAACAAATGCTTCAATACAGTGATTTTGATTAGATCAATAATAATTAATAATTTCATTTCATTCAGTCCCTTATTTATCATTTTATTCACCACAGCGGAATGACCTGTCAAATTAATAATGTAACTATTATAATACAATTTAAAATGTATTTAAAACTGTTTACATATATAATACGTCATTTAATTGTTATATTTGGTCTCAGTTGTACTTTTCGTTTGTATTTTTTGTTGTGCCAGTGTTTGTTTCTATAGTTTCTCATTGTCCCACTGATTATGTTCTGTTTACATGCTATTTCTTTAAATTAATTAATGATAGGATTTAATGCTGAACTAGAGGAGCTAATATATAAATAAACTCCAAACAGTGAAGTCTTTAAAGAGTGAATCTCAAAAAAACAATGTCTATAGGAGACATATAGACATTACAATTTGATTTCAAGAAAATTAAGCTTATTGAGGACCATAAAGATAAACATACATAGATTCTTTTAATGACATTAAATCTCATTTAAGTTTATCATTGAAGTTATCATTATCAATGGGTTTGCATTGCTGTAGTAGAGTATAAAGTAACAAATGCTTTAATACGGTGATATTGATTAGATCAATGAAAATTAATAGCTTCATTTATTCATTCTTTTAATTTCTTTCAGCATAGTCTCTTAATTATCAGAGGTCACCACAGCAGAATGAACTGCCAAATTAATAATGTAATTATTATAATACAATTTAAAATGTATTTAAAACTATTTACATTTATAAAATACGTCATTTAATTGTTATATTTGGTCAGTTAGTTTGTATTTTTTGTTGTGCCAATGTCTGTTTCTATGGTTTCTCATGATTATGTTCACCTGTGTATTGTTTATTCACTTTTCGTTTTCTGTTTACATATTTAGTTTCTTTAAATTAATTAATATTAGGATTTATGCCAAACTAGAGGAGCTAATATATAAATAAACTCCAAACAGTGAAGTCTTTAAAGCACGAATATCACAAAACAATGTCTATAGGAGACATATATATATAGTATAATCCTTTAGATGTTACAATTTACTTCAAGAAAATTAAGCTTATCGAGGACCATAAAGATAAACACACAGCGATTAAATAGATTAAAACATTCAATCTCATTAAAGTTAATCATTAAAATTATCATTATCATTGGCCTTACATTGCTGTTGTGGACTATATATCAACAAATGCTATAATACAGTGATTTTGGTTAGATCAATAAGAATTAATAGCTTCATTCATTAATTTCTTTTGACTTAGTCCCTTATTTATAAGGAGACACGACAGCAGAATAAAATGCAGAATTATTAATTGAATTATTCTAATAAAATATAATTTAAAACGTATGTAAAATCAGTACCATGTATTTATTTACATAAATAATACGTAATTTATTTAATTGTTATATTTGGTCTCCGTTGTTTGACTTTTAGTTTGCATTGTTTGCTTTGCCAGTGTTTGTTTCTATGGTTTCTCATCGTTTCACTGATTATGTTCACCTGTGTATTGTTTAGTCACTCTTCTTTTTGTGTTTACCTTCAGTTTCTTAAATTATTGTCCAGTTTTTTTTACTTTGAACTATGATGTAAGCTGTTACATTATGCAGTGCCTGAATTTATTTATATTAATAATACCTAAATTAACTAATCTTAATCATTGAATATTAATGAAAAATAAAGATGCATCTAGATATCATATTTCTTCTTTTATGCAAAACGCAGATCCCATTTAATTTAATTGGTTTATTTTTTTATTGATTTAGTTTAATATGCTAAGAATTGCTGGAAATGTTTTTAACTGGTGTCCTGGGAATTATGCTTATAGCCTTAAGCACTTTCAAATCTTTATGTAAACACATTTACCATGGTAATTAAGTTGAGCACAACGTACAAAGCACATATCGGTCCATTCATAGCACACACGCACACACATACACCTAACACCACTAATCATCGACTCATCCACTGACACACTGGCCACGCCTGTGATACATCAGATATTGGATTAGTCTAACCTGTGACTCACAGTGACGTGTTTGTTTCATCTCAGTTTATCTACATATATATTTTTTCTCCTTCTTTTTTTATTTAAATTTTTTTTGAGGAACTTGTTATTATTAATAATTGCATTTCTAAGAAAACAAGCAACGTTGGATTCGTAGGTGTAAATAAAAAGACGCAGTGCGGTGGGATTATGGAAATTATGTGTTAGTAAGGCAGAGGAAGTCTTATTTTTAAACGGCCTGAAAGAAGCTCAACTATCTATAGGTTTGGACTCAGTTCTGAGAATAGTTTAAGCCACACAAGTGACGTTTATATAACGTCAAAAAGATGCAGACGTTTAAAACATAAAGTAGTAAACATATAAGTAATATATAGTTGCAACATTTGGATTTTAAAACACTGTTATTGTATAATTGGTAAATAATACATAAATAAATATTTATATTGTATGTTATTGTAAAAATATTGATATTTATTCATGTCTAATTTACTAATAATACATAAATAAATATTTA
>CAIGQQ010028150.1:131933-181721 GCA_903798035.1 Danio albolineatus
GTGCTCTGGACGGATGAGTGCCGGGAGAGCCTGGCCAATCCGTGACAATTGTATTAGCTTGATTCATTTTTTGTTCCATTATATTTGTTCAGCACATTACACTCTGTAAATACACTTTACCTCAGAGATCACACAAAACTAAATACAAATGTACTGCATTCAAAACAAGTCGTTTCATATTTATGGGTTGCCCGTAAACACTTATAATAATAATATATATATGTGTATATATATGTGGCATCGCAGTCAGCCCCTGCTGGGAGTTGATTTGACCCAAGGAGCTGGGTTGATGTGCCTGTTTGAAGTGTGGTGCTAGGGTTGCATTGATTCAAGTCTTAGAAATTATTACATAGAAAATAACCCAAGTTTGGTTTATATAGCACACACAAAAAACTACTTAAGACTCTGAAAATTACCCCCAAAAATTACCCATATGCCTCAACCCAACATTTGGGTAGAAAAAATAACCCCAAATTTTTTAGTGTGAACTTTGCATTTAAAGACTAAAGTCGTTCTGAAATAATATTGTTTAATTTTGTTTTGTTTGAAAACATTGTAAACTGCTGTTTATAAGCAGGATGTGGGCCAAAACAAAAATCAAATGTAGGACAGCAGTTTACAAAATGTAAATTGGTTATGTAAACGACTTCTCATTTTGTTTAATTTGAACATACTGTACTTTTTTGGTCTTACTAACTTATATTAATCAAATCTAGGCCCAGTTGAGTATTTAAATACAGATTTAAATTGTACTTAGTTATAAAAAAAATATGTAAATAGTCGCACAAAACTAAAAATGAGAGAGTAAATGATTGTTTTATTATATTCTAATACAAAACCTGATGGAAAAGTAAAATAAAAATGTCAAATTTATCAAACACACAGAAAGGTTTGGTTAAAGTAGCAAAACCACAATAAAGGAGAAAAACATATTTAATACATACTAACAACGAAAATCAAAGGAAGACAATCATGATATAAGACATGCTCTGTTTTTTCTTTTAAATATGTCAATCGTCAAAATAAATTCACTTCAAATACCATATACTCAAGAAGATCACAAAATGACAAACACAAGGCAAACAAGTAATATGTCAGTGCTGTCAAATGATTAATCATGATTAATCGCATCCAAATTAAAAGTTCATTCATTCATTCATTTTCTTTTCGGCTTAGTCCCTTTATTAATCCGGGGTCGCCACAGCGGAATGAACCGCCAACTTATCCGGCATTTGTTTTACACAGCGGATGCCCTTCCAGCCACAACCCATCTCTGGGAAACACATCCATACACTCTCATTCACACACATACACTATGGACAATTTAGTTTACCCAATTCACCTGTACCGCATGTCTTTGGACTGTGGGGGAAACCGGAGCACCCGGAGGAAACCCACGCAACCACGGGGAGAACATGCAAACTCCACACAGAAATGCCAACTGGCCCAGCCGGGGATCGAACCAGCGACCTTCTTGCTGTGAGGCGAACGTGCTAACCACTCGGCCACCGTGGCGCCCCAAATTAAAAGTTCATATTTAAAAAATATGTTTGTGTCTACTGTATATATTCAAGTATATATTTTGTGTATATAAATATATGTATGACTATATTTGCTTATGTATGCTTTTGTATGTTTATGTACAGTATGTGTATATGTACATTCATTTATTTATTTGTTCATTTTCCTTCGGCTTATTCCCTTATTCATCAGGGGTTGCCACAGCGGAATGAACTACCAACTATTCCAGCATATGTTTTATGCAGCAGATGCCCTTCCAGCTGCAACCCAGTACTGGGAAACACTCATACACACTCATTCTCTCTCTCACAAACACACACACACACACTCATACACTACGGCTAATTTAGTTAATCCAATTCACCTATCCAATTCACCTAATTGGAGCACCCAGAGGAAACCCACACGAACACGGGGAGAACATGCAAACTCCACACAGAAATGGCAACTGGTCTAGCTGGGACTCGAACCAGTGACCTTCTTGCTGTGAGGCGACAGTACTAACCATTGAGCCACTGTGGCATATTTATACATATATAAATAAGTGTACTCAGTACAGTTGGAATATATTATGAACGATTAATCGCAATCAATGTCGTCACAGTGGCGCAGTGGGTAGCACGTTCGCCTCACAGCAAGAAGGTTGTTGGTTTGAGCCCCAGCTGGGTCAGTTGGCATTTCTGTGTGGAGTTTGCATATTCTGTTCGCATGGGTTTCCTCCGGGTGCTCCGGTTTCCCCCACAATCCAAAGACATGTGCTGTAGATGAATTGAATAAGCTAAATCGGCCGTAGTTACGAATGCGGGAGTGGGTGTTTCCCAGTGTTGGGTTGCGGCTGGAAGGGCATCCGCAGCGTAAAACATATGCTGGATAAGTTGGCGGTTCATTCTGCTGTGGTGACCCCTGATTAATAAAGGGACTAAGTCGAAAAGAAAATGAATCAATGAATAATCGCAATTAATTATTTGACAGCACTGCTTTAAATCAAATTCTCATTACTGTATTGTATTACCGGATTGTATTTTAGACACAATTGCACAATTTTGATTATTTTAAACTTCCTGGCCACACTCAGTCCCATCCCGTGTACAGATAAAA
This sequence comes from Danio albolineatus, assembly GCA_903798035.1. NCBI lineage: Eukaryota > Metazoa > Chordata > Actinopteri > Cypriniformes > Danionidae > Danio > Danio albolineatus. The sequence continues at coordinate 134,553 of CAIGQQ010028150.1, forward strand.
ACAGCATACAGGAAATGTTCTTTACATTTAGCACACAAACCAGCCTCACACATAAACAGAGGTGTTATTTGATGCCACAAACGAATGCAGCACAAACCACAGTTAGTTTGGTGTAACAAACAGGAAGCCGTTTAGTTGCCTTGTAACCTTCTTGTCCGAATATCATAGCCGTTGTGCCTGATGGTTGCACCACTTGACCTGTTTTGAGCCTCAGATCCAAATGTGTGTTTAAAACCAACAACATTGTGAGAAATTGTTTGGAAAAAACAAACCTACACTGTAAGAATATAATCGAAATCATCAACAGTAAAAAACTTTTAAAATGCTGAAGTAAAAATCCACAACCTGGTTAATTATATAGGTTTTATTAATATATACGTAAATAACCATAAAATCAATTTCCCACAATTCCCACACTTCACTTTTTATGCCTTTTGTTGACAATACTAGGGTTATTTTTAGTTTTTTTCTCTTGAGTAATGCACATTAGAGTTTAATTTTTATAAATAATGTTTTTTGCTTTACTTCTTTTATGTGTGTTATTGTGATGGTGTTTAGTAGTTGTCGATACTAAGCCTATTTATCAGTATGCGTCTTTGCTTGTGGCAAAAGGTGTTTGTGATGTCTGTGTTCATTATATGACTTTCTGATCCGCACCTGCTTATGGTTGTGCATTTTGTCTGTGGTACAAGGTTAAGTTGTGTAAATGTTAGTGCTTCAAAACAACTACCAAACACGGTAATTTACCCTAAAATTTTTAAACTTCATTTATGTTCCTACATTATTCATAACGATTAAATTTATCTACTGTTATAACTGCGATGATCTAGCATGATACCTTGCTGATAAACACGTAGATCGCTTAGAACTACAAATTGTCATGCAGTGCTCACTCACACCTGTTCCTCATTTCGTTGATTACACATACAGTCACAGAGACACAGCTGAAGCTCATCATTTATTCATTACCCAGACCATAAAGAGAGCACTCAGACACACTTAAGGGCTGAGTAGTTTTAGCTGAGTTTTCCTTGCCTTGTCTTTGACCCTCGCTTTGTTTTATTGTTTATTTCTGTGTGCTTCCTGCCTTTTGACCATTTGCCTGTGTATTCGACTACGGTTCTGGTTTTGACTACATACATCTTGCTCCTGATTGTGACCGTTGCTTGCCTGACCATTCTCAATAAACCTGCAATTGGATCCGGATTCTTAACAACAATAACCTTGCTGCATTTACAAAATAGAAAGATATGTATTTATATTACAAACTAAACAAACTAAAAACAACCAAACAAAAAATAAAAATGCTCCTCTTTTATTGGTTAATGGTAATCAATTCAAAGTGACTATTATAATCATGAAAACCACCATTTTAATCAATGTTTTCTAAAGCAAACCTGACTACATGGCTTTTTAAAAATGATTAAGTGAAGTTTATTTAAAAACTAATTTCGAGAGGATCACGTGTTTCTAATCTAATTTATGATTCACCAATCAGACGGTTCCTAAGCCACTATAAATACACTAAGTTCCATATCACAGCCATGTTCGATTTGAAGAATCCCTCCTTCAACCCCTACTCCTCCTCCTTTCCTAGATGGGTGGCAGGTTGGCCCAGTGGTTAGCATTGTTGCCTCACAGCAAGAACGTCACTAGTTCTGGTCCTTACCAAGCCAGCCGATGTTTACACGTTCTCCCTGTGCTCACGTGGGTTTTCCCCGGGTTCTCCGTTTTCCTCCCACTGTCCAAAAAAATGTAACTTAAGTTTTTTTACTAATGCAAATCGGCTCCTTAAACATGCTAGTAAGTAGTTACCTCTTAAGAGCAATCACTGTCTGTTCATTTGCTACTACAGCAGGGGAGTTCTCGAGATCTACCTGAGCTCAAACTCCCCTCTCGCCTTGCAAAAGGGAGGGAGCCCCGGGCTCGAGGATCTTATGAGCTCAGGGTTCTCTCCCGGGACAGCATGCCAAACAAGCTTTATAATCAATCATCAGCTAAGTGTGAACTAAGTGTGAACATTTCTCATTCTGATTATATCAAATATCAGATCACATAAAGAGCTATTTTGAATAAACACAACACATTACTAATAAAAGACATCAAAGAGGCAAATCGATTTAATATCAATGAACTACCCCTAATATTTGCATTGAAAAAAAAACATCAAAAAAGACCTGTAATCGATTTTTAATTCCAATGTTGTCAATGTGATGTTGTTTTGACATCAAGGTAGTTTACATACATTATAGGGATACAAAAATCCAGTGTGACTTTTTTTTATTTGAAATTGAAGCTTTTGGATGAATTAGCTTTTGTCATTGTCTAATACCTTGTGTTGCTATTTCAGTGGTCAAAGGGGCATCAATGAGTGGATGTCAAACAGACGTCAAGATTTTACCATTCATTAATTTTCCTTCGGCTTAGTCTCTATTTCAGAGGTCGCCACAGCAGAATGAAGCACCAACTATTCCAGCATATGTTTTACACACGGATACCCTTCCAGCCACAACCCAGTACTGGGAAACCCCCATACACTCTCGCATTCATGCACACTCATACACTACGAACAATTTAGTTTATTCAATTCACCAATAGCACATGTCTTTGGACTGTGAAAACCGGAGCACCCGGAGGAAACCGATGCCAACATGGGGAGAACATGCAAACTCCATACAGAAATGCCAACTGGCCCAGCCGGGACTTGAACCAGCGATGTTCTTGCTGTAAACCAACAGTGCTAACCACTGAGCCACTATCAAATCGATTTGAATTTTTTGAGGAGTTTTTTAAATATCGTTTTATCATCATCACCACATGGACTGACAAATATGATGGAGAGGAAATGTATCTCCTCACGGAGGAGTCATTTGGCGTCACAAAATGAGACAGCAGTCGGCACATTCATGTTCTGAAAACACAGAAGAAGAAAAAAAACACCTTGTTCGTCTCTCTTTTGCTGTTTTTCCAGTTCATCGAGGACATCTTGCTAACGTGTGAAGAAACGGTGTGACTGAGAACTACGCCCCGTTAAGTAGAGAGAGAAACACCTTTCTTTAGCTGTGTGCGAATGTGTTTGTTTGAATCTGTAGAATGAGATTTGTCATTGTCACCCATCTGTCCCATTACGTAGCAAACAGGAAGTGATCTGTTTGCTTCATCATTTCACACACACACACACACACACACTCACTCTGCCATTACTCACCTCTGAGGCCTCCATTATACATGCAGTCTGATACAGCAGCACAGATTGTACCTTTCCACTTGAACACTTTCTGTCACAAAAGACCACTTGTGCTGTTTGTTTTTTGACCTCATGAAGAGTTTGGGGCTTTAGAGCAGGTCTGTAGTTTATATTCTGAGAAATATGTGACTGAATCTGGAGATGAATTTCCTGAAGTTTAGAAAAACTACATTGGGTGTCTTGTATAACACACAATAAAAGTTGCTGCTTGTTCATACTTATTTAAAATCAATTGAAACAACACAATTCTTGAGATTTTTTCAGGACAACTTAATTATTTTATGTTTGATCCACTTAAATTTGTAAAAACAGTCCATTTTTTCCCACAACAGTCCACCACATCCCAAAGGTGCTTTATTGGATTGAGTTCTGGTGACTGTGGAGGCCATTTGAGTACAGTGTCACGAGTAACATTGTCATTCTCAAGAAACCAGTCTGAGATGATTCGAGCTTTATGACATGGTGCATTATCCTGCTGGAAGCAGCCATCATAAAGGGATGGACATGGTCAGCAACAATACTCAGGTAGTCTATGGTGTTGCCACAATGCTCAATTGGTACTAATGGGCTCAAAGTGTGCCAAGAAAATATCCCCCACACCATTACACCACCACCACCAGCCTGAACTGCTGAGGCAGGATGGATCCATGCTTACATGTTGTTGATGCCGAATTCAGGCCCATCCGAATGTCGCAGCAGAAATCAAGACTCATCAGAATATATATATATATATATATATATATATATATATATATATATATATATTTAGTTGCTAAAGCTCCATTTATTAGATTAAATTACCGAAAATAAAACTAAAATGGAAAATTATTACTGTTTAATATAAATATCTTTTAAAATAAAATGTTAAAATGCAATTGATTTTTAGCATTACACTTTCAGTGTCACATGATCCTTCAGAAATCAATTCTAATAGTATGATTTGTTGCTCAAGAAACATTTATTAATGTTAAAACAGTTGTGTTGTTTATTTGGTTAAATACAGATATGTTTTGTTAGAATGCTTAGTTTAGGAGAAGAAAGTTCAAAATTTTTATTTTCTTATTTAATGTGTCATTGATAAATAATACAATCAATTAGTAATAATATTAATAATTAAGATATCATACCGTAATGTGTGTGTACATGAACTGTATTTACTTAATCTCATCGCACACACACACACACACACATATATATACATCGTATATGTGTACAGTGACAATAAAGACATTCTATTCATTCTCTCAAAATGACTTCTAGTAAATATGGTATTATTTGAAAAAAAAAAAAAACTCCAGAATTGGTATGGCAATGAGATTGCTATTTGCTTTTTTTTATGAAAACTGTGTATTAATTTAAAACTTGGTTGTTAAAATAATATTCACTTTAATTTGATTTAAATTAGAATTAATGCTCAAACAATAGCACTCCAAATGTATTATTGTTCTAAATGGAATGAATGAAGAATGGAAGGAAGGGTCAAATAAAAGGAAGGACCTAACAAGGAATGGAAGGAAGGATCGAAGAACCAAATAAATGAAGGAAAGATTCAAGGAAGGACTTAACAAACTAAGGAAGAAGGAACGGACGAACGAACAATGGACCTAATGAAGGAAGGAACAAAAATATGAAAGAAAGCATGAGCGAACAAATGAAGGGAGGAAAGAAGGAAGGACCAAACGAATGAAAAAAGAATTCAAGGAAGGACTGAACAAACTAAGGAAAAAAGGAACGATCAAACGAATGAATGAACAAAAGGACCTGATGTAGGAAAAAACAAAAATATGAACGAACAAATGAGTGAACGAAGGAATGAGGGAACAAACGAATGAATGAAGGAAGGAGAGAACAAACAAATAATTGAAGGAAGGTTGGAAGGAACGAACGAAAATAGGAAGATCCCTAAATACACCACATGTTGTTTGTGCAGGGATGTGTGAACGTAACATTCTGTAAACGCATCAACTTTTCTACAGTGTAATACTCACTCAAAGGTCTACTTTTTACTCATACTTTGAGTAATGTTTACTACAGATACTACTCTACTTGTACTACATTTTTGGGCAAGTAAAGGTACTTTTACTTGAGTATGATTTTTCAGAACTCTTTCCACCACTGGAAATATATATTTAAACATTGATTTTAGAAAATATATTTTGGCCATTTTTTCTATATTTTAAACTATATTGAATATGTTACTGATTTTACTTGTTTTACTGTAAGGGAGAAGCAGGCACGTGAGCTTTGAAGGGTCGAAGAAGTCTATATGACTCACAGGACGCCTGCATTATGATATTCATGTAGATTCACGCGCAATTATTGCTCACGTCTGAATATTAAACTCATATTTATGCGGTGAGCCATTCCACACGAGAGCCTGTGGGAAGTGATACGTCACTCGCAGAGCTGTCAATCAAATCCTCCACGTCGTGGATCAATCCTGAATGCATATGGAATATACATTTATAAACAAAATATCGCACATTAGACAGAGTGCAGCATCAGTTGGGCTGTACATCAAGTGTAATTTTAAAAGGGTAAACAAGTTAGGAATCTATAATTTAACAGTGCTAGAGCGCCACCTAGTGGTGATCATATGTTTTGCTATTGTTTATTTTGTAATCCAGAACTTTGTAGCATTAGAAGGCGAAATACTTATTTGATATATATAGCGATGTGCAAAATGTATATTTGTGCTACAGTTTTACTGTAAGACATTGAATTAATATGGCAACTGGATTTTGGATATTAAAAAAAGTTGAATCTGGAAAATGTTTGGGAACTAGCATCAATGCTAGCTATTTTACTCATACCTTACTTTAAAACACAACTGAATGTTCAGGTTGTAATAATGTCAATGTTGATCATTTAATGGTATTAAATGTGTATGTTAGGTTATGTGTAGCTAATGTTTATTGTTGTTATCCTGGACCACAAAACTTAAATTGTAAGAGATTTTTTGGAAGAAAAAAGCCAACAAATTAGTCAAAACAATCGATTTGGGCCTGTGCAAAAAAATTATAAAATAAAATAAAATCATTAGGCTTTATTAAAAATCATGTTCCATGAAGACTGTCATAAATCTAATTTAACAGTACTAGAGCGCTATCTAGTGGTGAGCGTATGTTTTCCTATTAATAGGCTCGTTTGAGGTGCGCCTCGCCTTGTTTGTTTGTTTGTTTGTTTGTTTGTTTGTTTGTTTGTTTGTTTGTTTTGCTAGAAATGTGAGAAATGCAAGATTAAGCAAGTGGTCCATTTCTATACTAATTTCAGAGGGCATTAAAAGGTATAAAGGGAAATACTACTGAAGACTAAATTATTAGCCTCCTTGTGAAGTTTAAAGAAAAAAATGTATTGCATCAAATATGTAAAAAATGCTGTATAACAGATTTAGTTTTCAACAGTTTATAAACTGCTTTTACTCCAGCCAGACTAAAATAAACAGCCTAAGACTTTGTCCAGAATAAAAACTATGAGGCTGTAGGAAATACTGTGAAAATGTTCTTGGTCTATTAAACCTAACCTTTGACTTCACATACATGTGTGTGTTTTGTTTACTACACCCCTTACACTTCTCATATGAAACCACACAAAGATGAGGCATAATGGCAGAACAGTCTGATTACCTTTGTATGTCTGCATGTGTATGGACTGACTTTCATGGAATAATATTGCATAAAAATGACAATACAACATTCACACAAACATACAAAAAAGTGAAAATGACAACAAACAGGACTTTAAACTAATATAGAAATAAAATAAAGCACATGCACATCCTAATGATTTTTTAAAAACATTTAGTTATTTGAGATGGGCCACGTTTTGTTTTTACAAAGGTGTATTTTGTTTTTGTTTGCGTGTAAATCTATATAAATAAACATATGTAATGGTTTTCATGTCTTTTTTTTTTAATTATCAACGAAAATACAATAAAGGTATACAGCCGGGTATAAACCTTAGTAAAAACAGAAGACAGAGACGCGTAATTTCAGGCGCATTTCAATAAGCATTGAGCTGTGTCGTCAGTCAGTCGTTTCCCATCATGCTTTGGTGAGTTTTATATGTATCCTGTAATACAGAAGTTTATTACAGTATTGTATAGAACAATTATAGAAAATTATTAAATAGAAAAAAATTTAAAATGAGGAAAAAGCAAGAGAAGCAAAACTATTTAAAATTTTTGTTGAAATTTTGTTGGTTGTAATTTCTTTTGCAATATTTTGCTTGAATTTAATTGTATTATCTTTCAATTTCTAAATATGTTTGGTGACTAAATTATAATTTTTTATAAATATATCTGTTTAATAAATCTGTTTTGTTCAAATGCACCAAAATGCATTGCCTATATAAATAGATAAAAATATTCATTTTCAAAATGGGATCACCCAATTATGCTGAGCATAATTTCGATTAAAATAAATAAATAAACAAAATGATGACTTTTGGGGTTCAGGGTCACGTCATTATGGCTAGTTGTGCGTCGACATATTTGAATACAATCTCTACTTCCAGTAATGTTAAAGCTGTAAAATCAATAACACTATGTGAATCCTACAGTATTGTCTCTTTTCTATAATACCCAGCGGACTGTATTTGTGACCTTTTGTACATCACTGTGACCTTGCTTAAAGATAGATTTAAAGTGATCTTTGTAATTCATATTACCCCTGGCTTAATCTTTTGTTTCCCTTTTTGTTTTGTTCTGTTGTTTATTTTTGTTGTTATAGGAGTTATACCCTTCCTGTATATTTTTGTATTCTTGTTGAACGTTCCAATTATAATAATAATAAAAAATTACTGCCAGAAGTCAAAAAAAGAAAAGAAAAAAAAAAACAATAGAAAGTGAAAGTAACTAAAGAACACGTGATCTGAGCCCAGTTCTGCGTCATAAACCATAACATGCTGCAGCAATCACGGAAACAACACTGATCATCAGATTCTTTCAGTTGAACAGGGGTAGAAAGGATTGTGTCTAGCGAAATATAAAGCGGATATGTAAGTATGTCAAAAATCCTCCAAAACTTTTTGGCTCAAATCTTTAATGAGTGCTGAAGAAAAACAGGCGTGGCTGAATATGGCGTGAGTTTGCTTGTTTTTACCAACTTACAGATTGTGCGTGTTTGTTTTGCACTCTTGACATGAATTAAGAAATCATTGTCGCTGTAACGACTTTTATCATGAACAGTATTAGAGTTAACAAAGTTTGTTCACTTATATAAAAAAAACTCATCATTTACTCACCCTTCACTTTTTCCAAACCTTTGAGAGTTTTTTCTCTTTTCAAAAAAGAGCTTATTTTAAAGAATGTAGTGCTGGGCGATTTGGTAAAAATGCTATATCGATAATTATTTTCCATATATATAGCTTTCCATAACGATACATATATTTTGTATATAAGTTGTTAATGCTTCCAGGTTTAAAACAGTACACCAACAATCAGGGGCGGCGCTAGCAATTTTGGGCCCCATGAAAAAATATGAGCATGGGCCCCCTACTACCAGGCTAGCTATCCAAACTCTTTGTCTGCAATGTAGTTATACTGATGTATGCATTTTATTATTGATTTTGTCCACTACTTATCAGTATTTAGTAAGAGAACGGCCATGACTGTAGCTAGCAGATGATTTATTGTTCAAATGTAAATGTAGTGCAAAAAAGGAACAGTAATCAAATATTCACTGAAAATTTTACATTTCTAAACACAAAACACCAAATGAGTGACTATTTAAATTACTGTACTGCAATAGTGTCTCATACAATGTGCAATACACTGAAACAGTGACCAAAATCAATAAGACACAAAACTATATTATAATGAGACCCATAAATAAGCCGAGACCCATAAATGATGCTGAGTGCATCATCCGGGTAATTAAAGTGCACTTATTATTGTTAGAGTTGTCAGTGTGAACGCACTACTTACAATATTTATACTACACAATGGCGTAGAATAGTCCATAAGTATGTGATTTGAGACGCAGCTGATGTTAACTTTGAGGACATCGCTGCTTTGACAGTTTACCTGACGATCACACTCAACAAAGCATTAGCTCTCTTCCCGCTACTGACGGACTGAACATACAGTGAAAGGAGGGGGGTGCAATTTGACAGTGACAGACACGAGGGGCAGATATAAGCCGTATTTTTATTTTTTATTTCTAATAAATTGTTTCACTTGTAATTTAGAGATACATTCATAATTTATATTACATTATAGTACTGTTATTAATTATAAAGCAGATCTCTGTGGGCCTCTAGAGTGCATGGGCCCTTAGAATCGTCCTAACTTTCCCCCCCTTAGCGGCGCCCCTGCCAACAATGACCGCAGCCACAAAAATTAGAGGGTCCATTAAATGGACATAAAAGATATTTTCAGCCAATATATTTTTGGTGGCCTAAAATTCAGTACATCTCTAATATCAACACACTTCTAGATTTCCCATTGTTGCGCATTTCTGCTGTGTGATTGGCTCTTAGGTCAATATAGAGGAAAAAAGTCCAGAGCATATCATTCATTCATTTTCTTTTCGTCTTAGTCCCTTTATTAATCAGGGGTCACCACAGAGGAATGAACTGCCAACTTATCCAGCATGTGTTTTACGCAGCGGATGCCCTTCCAGCCACTACCCAGCACTGTGAAACAGAGCTTATCTTTGTTATTGACATAAATTTGATCACATTTTGATATAATATCCTTTATTGGCCCAGACCTACTGTACAAGAATGCTGTAAATTTCATACTATGGATGTCATTTGCATTTTCTCCTCGTGGTTCCGTGGGTTTCCTCTGGGACCTCCAGTTTCTCCAACAGTCCAAAGACATGCGCTATAGTTGAATTGGATGGACTAAATTGGCCATAGTGTATGAGTGTGAATGTGAGAGTATATGGGTGTTTCCCGGTACTGGGATGCAGCTGGAAGGCCATCCGCTATGTAAAACATACTGTATGCTGAATACATTGGCGGTTCATTCCGCTGTGGCAACTACTGATGAATAAAGGGACTAAGCCGAAGGAAAATTACTGAATTAAGGATCTCAATAGCTACTCCAACATTCTTCAAAATATATTCCTTGTGTTCAACAGAAAAAAGGAAACTCCTAAAGGTTTGGAATCATTCAAGAGTGGGTAAACTTTCAGTTTTGGGTGAATTGTCTCATTAGGAAAGTGAAGCCAAGATTCTGATCGCCCACTTTTGTCTTGCTGCAACATAATAAAAATACGCAACCAATAGTACTTGTTGGGCCACAATTAAAAATAAAAATACTATATTAATTGGATAATGATTGACAGCTTTTATAATTTATGGAGGCACCAGCAGTTATCCTTCTGAAGCTTCAGGAAGAGATTGCACTAATATTTACAGCTTTAACTTTTCATTTTCCATAACACTGACTGTACAAGCAACAAAATGCAGTAGCCAGGCTACTTAAAATAGTAGTGGTTGTGCTTGCGACTGCATCTGCAGCAATATGGGTGGAGCTTAGATAATATTGTGGGTCCATCTCAAAATTATTACTGTGCATAATCTGGCTGCAAATAATGCATTGAGCAAAATATGGCAGCTGCCATCTAAGGACACTATGGCTTCACTTTTCTATGGTGGAAAGAAAATGAGGCCTGTTTTGAACATTTTTTTACAGTCTATGATAAGATGTGCAGTGAATATCAGCAACTAAAAGTTTCTGACTAAAAAAATGTATCATTTGAATACGCTTATTGACGTAAATGCTAATTTTGTGTCCCAAATTAGTAGTTCACCCCAAATTTAAATTGTGTAATCAGTTCCTTACACTTGATTCAAACTATTTATTTACTCATCCTAACGTTGTTCCCAACCTGTATGCCTTCTCTTATCTGTTAAACACATAAGATATTTTGAAGAATGTTATTAAGCAGACCTCCAAAGGTTTTCCTTCTCCCACTATGGAAACTTTTTTATTACAAACATTCTTCAGAATATCTTCTTTTGGGTTCAGCAGATAAGGCATACCGGTTTGGGACAACGTTAGGATGAGTAAATAAATAGTATGTTTATTAGTGAGCTATTCCTGTAAGTCAAATTCTGTAAAAGGCGTACAAATATATACTTGCATATGATTGCTATAGAGAATGATGGGCCTATGGGAGCAGTAGAGAGTTGCCAGAAATCCTAAAATATATGGAAAAATCTGTTTCGCGAATGGATGAGGAAATAAATGCAATTCAATAATATACACTATTATTACTGAAAGACGCTTTTACAGTGTTTTCTTAAGCATCAGTAACTAAGGGTGTGGTGTTTACTCAAATAAGGTCAATTACGTAATCATTCACTGGTCTCTTTATATTGTTCATCTGTAAGTTCGAAGTTCAGTGCTGTAGAAGTGGCTTCAGCTCGTCAATCGTCAAACTCTTGTCTGAAGGAACTGAGCAACAATAGCTTGAAGGATTCAGGAGTGAAACTGCTCTGCTCTGCACTGAAGAGACCAAACTGCCGACTGGAGAAGCTGAGGTATTTAAAATAGCCATAAAACTATAGGTTTAGCATTTGAAGCTAAATTTTTAAAGGGCTCAATTCAATCTACAATCTCAGAGATAAATGTACCAAAGCTGGCACTGGGGCAGAGCCTTTTTTAAAATGCGCATGTGTGTACTATATGCACTAATATGTACCTATATGTAGGGATCGTTCAAGTACTGGTATGTTCCCTTTATGTACAGTAGTGTAGCTTTTGAAAAAGTGCTGCCCCATGACTGATTTACCTTCATCTCTGAGAGTGTTGAGGAAATAATCAGATTTACATGTCTTGAAGTTTGAAAACTGGGTAAAAGTTTAAAAATGAGGACGAAAAGCCATGTACATGTGTATAAATATTCGTGAAAGCAGTAATTATGGGATTGAGAGGCAAAATGGCCAGCTGTTGGACAAAATTCACAAAGCAGTAAACTCACTGGCCACTTTAATAGGTACACCTTGTTTTACAGCCCAAATGTCCTTTCACCTAGTCAGCCACTGTTTGGGCGTTAACCATAGAAATGAATGAGAAGCGCCGTAACAGGCTGTATCCTACCTGCCACAGAACTACTTTGACTTCTCTAACCATGGTTTAATTCTGGTGTAAACTCAACAAATTTATCAGTACGAAACTGCTGTTGATATTCAATCATGTTGGAGATTAGCCAACACGATGACAGCCTGTTTTCCTACAAAGGTTGTTTATCCGACATAGCAAAGCCTCTCCTTTGATATCTAAAAAATAAAGCCCTCTTGTCTCCTTTGCAGCTGTACCAACAAAACTGGAGCGTTAGCTTTAGCATCTATTATTAGCATCTATTAGCATTAGCATCTTTTCTTCAATGGTTCTGTTTACTTATGTGCTTTCTTTGACAAATTTTGATTGGTTCCTTTGTTGTGTGTGTCTTATTCTATCATGTGAAACATATTGTTTAGTGTATATAGCCCTCATGTTTCAATTGTCACTTGTTTAGCTTTGTTAGATGTGTCTTGTTATTGGTGAGTTGTTTTTTGGTTCATTCTCTCGTTCGGGTCGAGTCTCTTTGTGGTTTGGTTGTTTTCGGTCTTTGTGCTTTCTTTAAATAAAATAAGCATACTTCAACTCAACTTTACTCACAGTGGCTTTTATACCTTTTTTCTGTCACAGCCTGTATCATGGATTATAACGGAGAAACCATCATGGATCGAGTGACAGTGGCTAGAGCAGAACTTCTAAAATGTAAGTGAATGCAAACACTTTTTCTTCAACAAACACCATTTTACACAAGAGTAAAAAAAAAATTTTATGCAACCCAAAATTGTTTGATTTTTGAACATATCTGTGCCTATAGTAATATTCTCTATTCTTGTTCGCAGATGCCTGTAATCTCACTCTTGATCCGAACACGGCGCATGAAATGCTCTCAGTTGCAAACGGCAATAAAACATTAGTGTGTAACCCAGAGCCGATGATTTATCCTGATCACCCAGACAGATTTACCGGCCTCCCGCAGATTCTGTGTAAAGAGCGTCTGTCTGGACGCTGCTACTGGGAGGCCGAGTGGAAAGGACTGGGTGACATGGTGGTGTCCTATGGAGGAATCGGCCGGAAAGGAGAAAGTCTTGATTGTAGGTTCGGAGCCAATGAAAAATCCTGGATCATGAGCTGCTTTATTGGAGAGAAACTGATTGCCTGGCATGATAACATGGGAGTTTATATTCCTCTCCCAACAACTCCCTATAACAGAATAGCTATGTATCTAGATGAACCGGCTGGCATTTTGTCCTTCTTCAGCGTCCCTGATGAAGAAACACTCAATCACTTGTACACATTCAACACTAAATTTACTGAACCCCTGTATGCTGGATTTGTGCTGTATACAGAGTCAGTGACTCTGTGTGATCTTAAATGAGAAAAAATTATTTGTTTACACAGAATATCCAGTTGCAAGTTCTTTGGTGCTCTTGTTAATGTTTACTACAGAAGTCCTAAGAGGCCATGCATTAAATATTTTTTCTCTCTTGTTATGTCTAATTAAGTCGTGATCTCGACATAACAACTCGTTTTCTCGTGATAACGACATAACAAAAAGTTGTTATGTCGTGATCACAACTTATTTTTTGTTTTTATTCATGTAATAATTATTGTTGTTATTATTATTATTATTATTATTAATATTATTATTATTAATGATAATATCTGGCCAATGTCTGGCCAGGAAGAAAATATCCTAGCTGCAGACGCACATTCGTGTAACATGCTAAAGGCGTTTAGAACAGCCATAATATTATGAGCGCAAACGCCCGTGATTAATGTACATTCATGATTATATTCATGTATATGATTACCATTATTTACAATGATATTCCCTCAACTGATACCATTTTAAGACAACTCTATGGCGCAGTTTTAAAGTAATTGTAAACTTGCGGAAAGGATTAAAGCAAAAGCAGGATCTTCATCATTCTTTATCATTTAACTCATACATGCAGCAACTTATTTTGCGCCATATAGAGTTGCTTTAAAATGGTAACAGTTGAGGGAATATTATTGTAAATAATGGTATATAATCATATAAATGAATATAATCATGAATGTACATTAATCACGGGCGTTTGTGCTCATATTATGGCTGTTCTGAACGCCTTTAACATGTTACACGAATGCACGTCTACAGCTAGGCTATTCTCTCCCTGGCCAGACATTGGTCAGATATTATTATTAATAATAATAATAATAATAATAATAATAACAATAAATACATTTTTTTTAAAAAGTTGTGATCCACTTTTTGTTATGTCGAGATCACGAGAAAATAAAAGTCATGATCACGACAAACAACTTTATTAAGTCATGATCACGACATAACATGAGAGAATTTTTTTTTTATGCATGGCCTCTTAGGACTTCCGTAGTTTACACTGTATAACAATGAAAAAACTAGTGTCCTTTAGACTGAATCGCTTCGCAACTATGGATATTAAAGGCCGATCTTGTTAAAATGCTATTGTTAAAGTAATAGTTTATATAAATAAAAACTGTTTGGTATTGCAAAACATGTTTGTTTCTGACTTCAGTTTACACCATTAGATGGTGATAAGAAATTAAAAGAGACTTTTATGTGAAAGGGATTGCAACAAAGTTATCAATGACATCATTTTTACTTTCAAAAATCACTTGCAGCCTACCAGAGCTGTAACCATTTGAAGATCATTCAGAATAATGTTTTACTGTGAATATGAGATTGACTTGAGGAATGATCCATGATTTGCACGTTTATGGTTTTATAAATCACCTCTTTGCAGTGTCAAGTTGTTGGAAAACTTGCCTTCTGATCCCCACATTAGGAAAGACTGGATGAACTTCCAAGCCAGATTCTCTCTCACGTTCCTTAGGCTTGGTCCCTGAATTATCAGGGGTTACCACAGCAGAATGAACCGCCAATTACACAGGCATATGTTTTATGTGGCAGGTGCCCTTCCAGACCCAACTTCTAAATTATAATGTTTATTAATGATAACAATGATAATGATGGGCGCCATGGTGGCGTAGTGAGTAGCATGTTCGCCTCACAGCAAGAAGGTTGCTGGTTCGAGCCTCGGCTGGGTCAGTTGGCATTTCTGTGTGGTGTTTACATGTTCTCCCCATGGTTGAGTGGGTTTCCTCCGGGTGCTCCGGTTTCCCACACAAGTCCAAAGACATGTGGTACAGGGGAATTGGGTAAGCTAAATTGTCCGTAGTGAGTGTGAATGATGGATGTTTCCCAGAGATGGGTTGCAGCTGGAAGGGCATCCGCTGCGTAAAAAACAAATGCTGGATAAGTTGGCGGATCATTCCACTGTGGCGACCCCAGATTAATAAAGGGACTAAGCCGACAAGAAAATGAATGAATGAATAGATAAATGATAATTATTAATTAATGATAACTTCATTTTGAGAGGATACAATTTTTAAGCCATTAAATTAACGTTGGTGAGAATTAGCCAACACAAAAGTCGCCAAATTCTCAAAGCAAATAATGAGAAGGGCATTTTACCATTTTTGGTTATTTTTTGTATACACGTCAGTCACCATGTTTGTCTTTTTAAAATTTGGTGGTAAAATACACATATACCTCATATTTAGTTGAACATCTGAGTAAATTCTATCACTATATGCAGATTAACGTAAAATGCTATAAACATACATAAACGTGACGAGCTTCTCAGATCAGCAGTGACTTCCTGCCATATAGTGAGCGTGTCGTCCTGCTGCAGATCTGCATTACATATGGATCAGCTGAAGCTGTTGGCGCACGACTTGTAACGTCAATCCCTGCATTGTTGTCATCAGCGCGCTTCACAGCCACAACACAAAACTGAACCACAGCTTTTTGCTCTTCGGTGTGAACGTTCATGTGTACTAAATGAAAGCACTAGAAAGGACAGAACTTTCCGAACGTGTTACAGGTGAGCGTTTTTAGCCCTCGTGCGCTGTATCTATACAAATGTTATATTACAAAGCGCTGCCCCTGACTGTTTAAAGCTAATTCTTCCATCTTCTCAATGAGCGCCCTCATGCAGCTTCATGGATGCCTCATTTGTAGTTCAGAGATGTGTTTATGTATGTGGAGCAAGCAGCTATTTGTGTTTTTATGGTCCACACTTTTATCTCAACCTTTAGCTTAATCTTATCTACTCATTTAATTGTGCCATACGTCACTCTGTAATCACGCTGAGTTACATATTGGGTCACCGTGTTGTTGTTTTATGTTTTTGTAGAAAGCTGGGTCATGTTTTACGTCGTTGGGTCATTTTTAGAGACAACCCAACAGTTGGGTTAAATTCGATTCCCGCCGCGATGGTACGAATTTCAACGGTCCAGTCAACTGATGAAACTGCCGGTGGTTACGAAAGGTAAGATTTGGTTTGCGATGTTTAACTCTTACATAAAAGTGTATATGTTAATTTGTAATTTGTATATTTGTGTGTAAAGGCTGCACTTTACTATTTAAAAAAGAAAGTGAAAGTTCACTATTGACTTTTATAAGGGAAATCAAATTATTAAAGGCAACTTTAGCGAGCTAATTTAGCTGGGATAACATTTAACTCTTAACCAGCTAACGTTAGCTTACTGTTACTAGCAAGATAACCGTGAATATTTAGGAGTAATATTGTGTATTTTAGGCTTGGGCCGGTAAAAGATTCTGACGGTATGGTAACCTTGAATAAAAATATCCTTATTTCACGGTATTGTGATCACTGCTCTAAAATATGTTCTTTTTAAATGTCTGGATAAAAAATAAAACGAAAAAAAAAACTAATGTTGATAAGCATTTAGAATATTTTGAGGCAGTAAACATGTCAGACTAAATAATTTAAGTAAATCAGTGACTTCTGTGGTCTTCATTTGTTTCAAAAACACAGATGTATTTACAATTTACACCTAAAAAACTTAAATTATGTTAAAAAAAAAACGTACACATACCTTAGGACCGGTATAGCAGAAAATTTTGCCGGTATGAAAACCTTGACTTGTCTAAACCGCGGTATACTTTGGAAACGGTTACCGTTCCGTGCATTTATAGTAACATAGTCCATGTCAAGCATTATCAATGCAGTAATATAGAAGTAATGGGGCAGATTAAAAATTATTGTATGCCTTAAAAGTACTTTCTGTTATATAAAAGAAATGTGCACCCCCCAAAATTTAAATGCTCTCATTATTTACTCTTCCTTTACTTTTATCAAACTTTTATGACTTTTAACTATTGGCTTACATCGTGTTTGTTTTTCCTATTAGGGAATCAATGGTTACAGGTTTCCACCTTTCTTCAAAATATCTTCTTCTGAGTTCACTGGAAGAAAGAAACGGTTTGGAACCACTTAAGGGAGAGCAAATAGTGAGTACATTTTCATTTTGGGTGAACTGCATTGAGGTTTTGTATTAAATACGTTTCTAAATATGTAACGAATTGTTTTGTAGATAAATGGATTCATTTGTGAGAGGAAAACTACACCAGTGGAACCTTGGTGATTTGGTTGAAAAATTTAAAGGTGAGTGAGCTATGGTCCAGGGATGGTCCATTCAACTATGAAAATTCTCTCATCTTTCTTTTCCTTTTGCATCTTAACCCAGAGGAGGCTGTGGATGAAGAAAGTTTTATGTTACTCGATGACCCCAGCATTGCTGCGCTAATTCCAAAAATTGGGCCTAGGGTTAAATTCAAGAAATTCCATTCGCTACTGTTGGCAGTAAGTTTACACTAAATCTTTTTATGAATGTGTATTTTTGGTCATGTGTTTGATAAAATGTTTTAATTGAATTAAGTTGATTTTAGGGGCAAACAGAATAACTTTTCACAACCAATTTAGTTACTTACAGCCATCTAAGAATGCATCATCCACACCACATAACTTTCTCAACCAATGCATTCCAATAAGTGCAGTCACCATCAGAAAACCTTCGTACATCAATGCTGCTCTCCTTCTTTACATTTGCTATACATTGCTTAGCAGCGCAAACAGGTGTCAAATACCAGCGCCAATGTTTTCTATGAAAGTATGCACAGTGTTTACAATTCTAAAAGACATGGCACACGGCACAAACTACTTTTAGAGATGACTCTGGACTTGCTTAGTGGCATCCTTGCAAAACTTTGCCAATCAAATCCAACATGTTATAGAATCAGTTATATCACTCAGATTACCCAGATGCCAGTGCCTTTAATCTCTTTAAAGGCCGGGACACACCAAGCCCATAGACATATACACCAGATATCGCATACGGACCCTGGGCATGTGTCAATAGTGCTGCCACATTTGTACAGTGCTCTTAGGACAAATGTTATTCAACCGCACTCAGTCAAGACTAAAGCCAGTCTGAAAATGCTGGACTTTAACACTGTGTATGGGTGTAGTAACGAGCAAACAAAGCACTAAGGCATAACATTTCTTGGGTAAGATTTAGTTTTTTACGTTTTTGTATGTTACAAACTTTTGTGCTAAACAAGTATTGATGATAGTACACTCTCTTACTGCCCTGACCATAAGACAAAGTAGCACCAACTCGCACTAAATACTAGGCTTATGTTAGTTTTGTTAAAGAAAATTACCAAACAATATAAATGACATACGAGTCGTTCATAACTGAGATTCATTCACAAAGGAATAGCTCCACCAGGAAAACTCCCAATCAAAGATATATGTGTGTCCTCTACTGCACTTTGGTCCCACAAGTACTACCCTGTACTAAAATGGCGGCTCAATTGACGCATTCCTTCCAATAGACAACAATAACATAGGCGTCATCTAATGTAAATATGCACCAATCCAGTGCCAAACAAGTAGCATTGACAAAACCCAACTGTGTTGTCGTCTTGCCATGGCATACGTCTGGATCTGTCTGGACAAAAAAAAGTTGCGTGTGAATAGGGCTGTGACGATCGCCGTGACCATCACAGTTGTCCATGTTACCGGCGGTAGCACGTGACGACACGCACTCTAAAACATAGATTTCCGTAATGTTACTAAGTATTACATTTCTGTTAGAATATAATGTTAGGCGCATTTCAGCAACTTCAAGTTCAGCCATGAATCTTGTTGGAAAACCAAATGTTACATCGCCAATCTGAAAACATTTTGGATTCTTGCCAAACAAGATAGGCGAACCAATAATATGGATGAAGCTATTTGTAAGGTTTGTTTTAAGAAAAAGAAAAAAAAGTTTTAAATGGGCAAACACGCCGAATCTCTAGAGCCATCTCCGGTCATGTCACCCAGCCACGTAGCAACTCCGAACGCAAACGCTCAGCTAGTCATCTAGATATTGCAGAGGCCTTTTAAAAAATGGCCCGATACAAAGGAGAAAGTGACAAATGGAAGACGTTGACTAGAAATGAAGTAACAAATTTGGTAGTTGAGAACGTGCCGCTCCACAGTGTAGAGACCCTGCTTTCTGAGAAATGCTGGCAGCTGAACAATGAAGCAAGCTACAAGCACACCATCTGAACGTGTATTCAGTGCTGCTGGAAACATTATAACCCCAATTAGGTCTTCGCTTAAGCCGGAAAAAGTGAACATGTTAGTTTTTCTAGCAAAGAATTTAAAATATGAATAGAATCTGACTTATTTTGTTACTGGTAGGCCAATATTTTTGTTCTTCTTATTATTAGTTACTATTTATATTATTATTGATTAGTAAAGTGTCGTTTAGGCTATTTGTGAAGTGTTTAAAAATGTAACGTTTAATTATGCTGTTTCAAGCAGGTAAAGTTATTAAATCTTCAACTATGTCATTATAGGCTGTATTGTTGTTTCATTAACGAAAGTTAAAAAAATAAACACGTACATTTGTACGGATATTTTAGCATATTCTTTGGTCTTTGTAATTTCTTAATTTTTTACATAAAATTTTAATTAGCTTAGGCAGGCTACTTGGGTACACACAGTGATGTAATTTGTTGGTGGTACGGGAGGAACAGTTTTGCCAGTGAATATTGTCCTCACTACTTTAAAAAAATACAAAACAAAATAAAAAACCTTACGAAAGGCATGCAGTAAAGAAAAAGCATGATTGCAATCATTCTTCATGGTCCGATTCGTACCTATATTGCACCGACAAGAACAAGCTCTAAAGCGTAAAGTCTAAAGCGAGGGAAGTTATTAATTTGTTATTAATATTAGTTGTTAATATTAATGATTACAAACACGAACTGCGTTCGTATGATAAACGCTGTCACGGTGTTGTGTCTGCGATTTTTATTTATTTATTTGTTTTTTTTTATTTTATTTATTCATTCATTCATTTATTTTCTTTTCGGCTTAGTCCCCTTATTAATCCGGGGTCGCCACAGCGGAACGAACCGCCAACTTATCCGCTAACAGCGGATGCCCTTCCAGCCACAATCCATCTCTGGGAAACACATCCATACATTCTCATTCACACTCATACACTACGGACAATTTAGCTTACCCAATTCACCTGTACCGCATGTCTTTGGACTGTGGGGGAAACCGGAGCACCCGGAGGAAACCCACGCAACCACGGGGAGAACATGCAAACTCCACACAGAAATGCCAACTGGCCCAGCCGGGGATCGAACCAGCGACCTTCTTGCTGTGAGGCGAACGTGCTAACCACTCGGCCACCGTGGCGCCCTAATTTTATTTATTTATTTTTTTTATTTAATTTAAAAAAAAAAAATTTCGTTGAAGAACCGATAATCCATGTTATCGCCTTCTCCCCAGCCAGGTTTTGATCCACAGTGTCTTATTTTATGTTCTCTTTGCTACAAACAATAAAGTATCACTATAGCAGGCCCGGCGCCAAGATGTCATAACTGAGGGAGCATTTTAATCCCATAGGGGTGCACTTGACCTGATGACTGATTTTGGTCCCTCTTGTTCCTTTCATTTAGGCTATTTATTCACTTATTTATCACTTTGCATTACTGCTTAAGTTACTGACTTGAGGCAGTAATATACTTTATATAGTAATAATAATATGCAGATGATTTTATTAATTTCGCTATATTTTATTAATGAAGGTTATGCAAGGACAGATCATGGCTTCAGTGCTAAACGAGTGGTTTAAATTATATTTTATTCTCCTTATTTACAAGTAAGATTATCCTTCAGCCTACCGGCAGCACATGTGAGAGGTTGATTTGCAGCAAATGCACTTACTCATGCACTATATACCCATTTCATTTATAACACCGTAAACTTGACTTATTTTTATTAATTTTAATAAAAATGAATATAATAAATTCTAATATTAATACAAGTGTAGACTACTGTGGGACTGTGCAGTGTCCAATTAAACATTTTTATTAGGCAACTGGCAGTTGCGTCTCTGCTAAAATTTATTTAATGGCAAATTTCTTTTGCGTTGTTTCCCTTTATAGCTCAAGGGAGTTGTATT
Source organism: Danio albolineatus (assembly GCA_903798035.1). NCBI lineage: Eukaryota > Metazoa > Chordata > Actinopteri > Cypriniformes > Danionidae > Danio > Danio albolineatus. Next base: position 156,182 of record CAIGQQ010028150.1, read on the forward strand.
TAGAAATTAGTTAACCAAAACATGAAATGATACATTTTCCCCATGTGAGTGCGCCTCCCTGACCTGAGGCAGGGACCAGACTTCTGGGCTATTGCTTAAATTTCACAATTTTCATAATTTAATTGCTTTTTCATATTCTAAAATATCTAAATGTGTGTCCTGAAGGTTGGAATGATGGCAGTGTTAATAATTAATGACAAAAAAGAATCACTTTTGATTGAAATTCTATCAACACCAGCGGTTGTTGATGATTTATCACCGCAGTGGTAAAAAATTGTCACCGTCACAGCGCTACGTGTGAACACACCAAACAAACAGAATCCAAATGAAATAAGAGAGAGCGTGTTATGTGGGAAGACGTTAATAATGGGAGATTTCCGATACGCACATTATCAAAACAAAGTAGTGTTTTGTACAATTTGCTCCTGCAAATATGTCTGATAATCTAATAATCCATATCATTTGCAAATATTTGAGAAACGTAGCAAAATTATAACTAGTCCACAGTTTAAAACTATTAAGTCAATAGACGTCAGGCAAAGTATGTCTGAATTTTACCGCAATCAATGCCTCATGACCACTGAGTATTTGGTGCCCAAGTTTAGGAACGGTTTGAGCCTGGAGGCTACATGTGAAGTTGACTCACACTCTTTGTCAAAACAGATGGATCAAGAGTCTATCCATATCAACTTCCCCCATCCACTTAACAAACACTAACCTGATTTCAGCAAGTAGGACATGGATCAACATCTATGTATATTTTGGTGCCATGTTCCAATGAGCCAATCAGAATTAAGGAATACGTTTACCGTTAAATTTAGCGTTTACCGTTAGATTTATGCTGTTCTACATGATTATTATACAACTATTATTCCCCTTTGATTTTGTGAATAATTTACAGTTATGGTTGGGTTTAGGGAATAGGTAGGGATTACATAGTCAACCAAAAATGATCTTCCAGGATCGGCAGAGATGTTAATCTATTGCACTAGTGTGTCTAAAAGCATTGAGATTGGCCAAAACATTGTGCAACATAAATAATAAATAAAAAATGGATATGGAAAAGATATTTCAGTTCTACCGCAGATTCAGCCATAATGAAAAAGAAAAATTAAAACTGTATCCTTCAGTTAAGAATTGAAGATGTTCAGATAATTATTAAAGCCTTTTTCAGATAGAGATGCATAGTTTAGTTGAGTTAAAGAATAATCACTCTTAACTCCAAAATTAAGCTAATTGTTCAGAGATTCTACAGAGTTTCAACAATCTTTACATTGTCTTCAGTGTTGTTCTTGACCAAGTCTTTGGCTATGTACTTCAGGGAAATGTGACTAAAGTTTTTTCATAGATCACAACAAATGATTGTTTTAAATTGCATTACGCATATTTTATGGTAACAGACCATTGAAATGCACATTTGTACTAGCAAAACAATAATTTATAGTTTGTAAAATAAACCACATATCTCAGAAAATGGTAATAGTAATCTTTATTGAACATAATATTACGCCGTGCTAGATACATAATTTTCATGATCAGTTTAGGACCATCATCAGTTTACACTGGAAATGTGATTTTGGCCACATTTAAATTAAAATCAGATTGAAAAAAAAACTGGTCTGAGCACATTGTGTTTGTGATTTTTTTATCCTTTACAAGCATTTTAAAAATTTGGTTGTAATGCATACCACTTCTGTATTCGATTTTTCATTGTTCATTGTAGACTGTTTCTCAGTTCAGAATTTATTTATTTATTTATTTTTCTGCAGTCTGTGGGTCTTAATCCTGTCAACAATCAGTCATGTTTGAGTCATTCATCAATAAGAAATGAGCCACCAACACCAACTCAGACAGAAGAAGAAAACTGTCATACGACAAGAAGCAACTCCACCTTTGTAAAAGCACACCTTTCATACTCTTTAATATCTGAATTTTAGCCAATTTATTGTTTGGTTTAAAAAAGAATTGAATTAATTGTTTTTTATTATTCAGGATGTTCGAGAAATACTCAAAACATGTGGAGGAGCAACATTAGTAACAGCTTTAGATCGAGACAGACATCTGAGCCTCAAGGAGCGCCGCCGCATGGTGAGGCTGTTGGTGACCTATTTGATGGAGAAGTTTGGAGAAACGTGAGTATTAATATTAAATACATTTACTGAAGAAATGAGTTATCTGGCCAATCTGAATGAAATTCTTGATTCTTTGTAAAGGCCGACATCTGAGACCAAAAAAGAAATGGCTTTGGCAGTGACTACTCAGTTTCCTTGTCTGAAAAGCGGTTTGAGAAATGGATATGTAAGTTATGATGACTGATTATGATGAAAGTATTCATGCGGCTGATAAAGAGAGTCAGTCTTTACTATCTTCTAGCACTGATTTCTCCATATTGGTGTGCTGCAGGAGGCCTGGTATACCCCTGCTCGATACAGACACCCTGCAACCGGTTATCTAGAAGAAAGACTTCGCAATGTGAGGAAACGTCTCAGAGCACGACACAGTCAGAGACAGCTCAGCTATCCAGCGCTATCCCAGAGTTCCTCAGTCCAAAGAAGCTTTCCAATGCCAGGTCAGAGCTAGAGAATGGTCATGACAGATATGATATCACTGGTTACCAATTTTATATTAAAAACATTCTGCGTTTAAAAAAAAAATGTCAAGAGTTATAAAATAATGACAGAATTTTTATTATCGTGAACTATGCCTTTTAAAGGGCTTATCTGACACATACAGTATAGTATGTTCAAGTCCTCAAGTTTATATGTTGTAAATGGATGTTCAAAGCCCGGAAAGTAATAATAAAAAAACATAGGTTCTTGAAAGTTTTTGAATTTAAAGCTTATGGTGCTATTTCAAAAATTGTACTGTGCTGCATAAACATAAAAATGAGATATCCTTAAAAAATTTCAATATTGTACAAAAACTATGACAAATAATGTGCATATTATCAATATTTCAGAAACCCATTTGAATATTACCAGGATTAAATTCATCTTGATCAAGAGATCACACTTAGCTGATGATTTAATATAAGCTTGTTTGGCATGCTGTCCAGGGAGAGAGCCCTGAACCTAAGGGATCCTCGAGCCCAGGGCTCCCTCCTGTCCGTAGAGCGAGAGGGGAGCTTGAGCTTAGGTAGATCTCAAACTCCCCGGCTGCGGTAGGTAAGGAAACGCTTGAGGAGGAAGAGAGTTAAACAAGTATCTGAACTGCTTAATCTGTTATGAATTATGGATCTTTTGGATGGTGGGAGGAAACCGGAGGACCCGGGGGAAACTCACTCAAACACAGGGAGAACATACAAACTCCTCTCAGAAACACCCACCATCCTGGGGAGGACCAGGGCTGGCAGTGTTCTTGCTGTGGGGGAACAGGGCTAACCACTGGGCCGCCGTGCCGCCCGATCTGAGGAAAGGAGGAGAAGGGGGAGGAAAGGTTTTCTGTACGAAAATAACTGTGAACTGAAACTGTGGTTATTTGTAGTAAATGGGGAATCATATAATTGGGAGATTATGATTAGTTAATATGAGACAAGCCGTGGTAAATCATAAGCACGTGATCCTCTCAAAGCTGGTTTATGAATAAACTACACTTAAGTGGGGTTTATTTATAAACTAATTTCGAGAGGATCACGTGCTTCTGATTAAACACAGCTGGTATCACATCAGCTCTGCATATTGCACCAATCAGATTAATCCTGACACACTATAAATTACCAGAGCTTTCTACTCCAGTCATCTTCGTCTTAAAAAATTCCCCCTTCCACCCTAACTCCTCCCTTTCTCCTATAGGGCAGCACGGCGGCCCAGTGGTTAGTACTGTTGTCTCACAGCAAGAACGCCACTGGTTCGGCTTCTCCCTGAGCAAGTCGCCGTTTCTGTGTGGAGTTTGCATGTTCTCCCTGTGTTCGCGTGGGTTTTCCCTGGGTTCTCCAGTTTCCTTCCACCATTCAAAAACACACAACATAAGTAAATCATATACTTCAAAATAGCATATTAAGGCAACTCTAGTCAGATACATCTCAGCACATTCACAAGCGGAGGGAGTTCTCGAGACTTACCTGAGCTCAAACTCTCACCCTTTAAACGGGAGGGAGCCCCGGGCTCGAGGATATTCTGAGCTCAGGGCTCTCTCCCGGGACAGCATGCCAGATACGCTTTATTATCAAACATCAACTAAGTGTGAACTCTTGAAAAGGCTGAAATTTTGGGAAGTAACATTCAAAACATCATCATTTCGAAGACATTTTTAATGTAAATATTGAATACAAGTGAAATGTTAAGTACAATAATGAGGTTTATAAAGCTACATTTGCTGACAGTGTGAATTACAAGGGAGCTCGGTTTAAAATAAATACTAAAAAGTCCTTGAATCTGATTTCCATTAAAATGTGGGATCCCTGTTAGTATTATAATCTAAACTCTATTGATTTGACCTTACATAATATAATATTTATACATGTATAAATTGTTACTTATAGAATATTTAGTCAAGCACTTTGTAAAGACTGAGATTACACCAGTTTTTCAGTTGTCTTTCCTCATTTTCTTATTTTGCTTTCAACAGAGTCTGAGTCTTCTTTAACTGACATTCACACAATGATTGAGAGGCTAAAGAACAACAGAAGCCCTCAAGGAGAAATGGAGGAGTTTATGAGATACACAGCTTCATGGATTCACTCATCTGAATCAAAAAATGTTGAGGAAATCAAAAAAGAAAATCCTGCACTTCGTGACTGTCTTGGCACGGTGAGTATTTTGATGTTCCTACAAGGAAATTTGTTAAAGGATACCATGCATCTGCTTGTAGAAAGATACTGTATAATCCCTTGTCAACTTTTGGACATTTCGGTTTGAATCTAAAGAGCTTTAAAAGAGATGTATCATGCTCACTTTGCCCAATCTCATATTAATCTTGAGCACCTGTAGAGTAGTACTGCATCCATCTCTTCTCTAAAGTTGTACGTGTTTTTAGTTTTAAGGCAAAGTTAATAGCCTAATGAGTCAACAGAGCACAAGTGCGACAGCTTCTGTTTGCCAACCGACTACATCCTGTGATGTCTTTTTAAATAAAACAAGGGAACAACGTTGTCCTTGTAACCTTTTGACACATACAATCACAGAGGTGTGATCAGTTTTGGCTGGTCCCTGGAGTGTTTGATCACAACGGTGTGGTTGGATCGTTCAGTACAACATTAATCTACTGCTATATTCGAATCTGCCCTCCCACATTATCTAACACGCATGAGCTTGTCAAAGATCAAAGCTTATCTGCGTTTTCAATGAAATGGCGTTTACTGAGGTTGCAGACATTTTAATACACAGATTTACGAGCAAAACAAATGAAATAGTGGTTTATAAAAAGCATGCTAGAGGAGCACGGGGGCTCAGTGGTTAGCACTGATGCCTTACAGCAAGAAGATCGCTGGTTCGAGTCCTGGCTTGGCCAGTTTGCATTTCTGTGTGGAGTTTGCATGTTCTTCCCGTGTTCGCGTGGGTTTCCTCCGGGTGCTTTGTTTTCCCCCACAGTCCAAAGACATGCGCTATAGGTGAATTGGGTAAACAAGATTGGCTGTAGTGTATGAGTGTGTGTGAATGTGAGAGTATATGGATGTTTCTCAGTACTGGGTTGCAGCTGGAAAGGCATTCGCTGCATAAAACATGCTGGAATAGTTGGCGATGCAATCCGCTGTAATGACCCCTTATAAACAATGACTGAAGCCCTGCTCACACTGAGATTTCAGCCACGTTTTTGTCATTTGAGATAAATTTAGGAAATCCTGAAATCCTGGGCTAAAATCTGTGATCTATGATAGTGACTTTGACATGTTCACAGACAGCCGCTTAATGCCTGTTGTGATCAGATTTTTCCTCTGATGAAGATCTGGCAGTGTCAGACGATTTCAGACTCTTTCCTGCAGTGTGACAACAGCTGCGATGAGCGTCAATCCAAGAATCTGGTGACGCAATCCATGCAACAATATAAATGACCACGGGGAAATGTCAAAACGGTTATTTTCTTCTTGGTTTTATTATTGAGGCATGCTGTGTGCAAAATTACAGCTGCAGATTGTTTATGTTTGCTGCGAGGAATCATTTCAGTGAGAGTGAAAGTGTCACAGGTGGATGACATCAAACTTCGGGGGTGTTTTCTTCTGTGTTTGGTGCATCTTCATCATCTTTCAGTCTGACATTTAACGGCTGAAATCTTACAGTGTGACATTCGAGCCATGTTCGTGCAGTTTGACATGCTACAATAGTTCAGGATGCAAAATTACTGCTGCAGATTGTTTACGTTTGCTGCGAGGAATCATTTCAAAACGTGGAAAATGAAAGTGAAAGTGTCACGGGTGGATGACATCAAACTTCGGGGGTGTTTTCTTGCGTGTTTGGTGTATCTTTATTATCTTTCAATCTGACATTTAACAACTGAAATCTTACAGTGTGACATTTGAGCCATGTTCATGCAGTTTGACATGCTACAATCGTTCAGGATTATAAAAAAATCACACAGTGTGAGCCGGTCTTAAGCCGAAGTAAACTAATGAATGAAAGTTTGCACAGCTGCAGAGTAGAATCTTAATTGCAGTTAGTTACTAAAAGAACCGTACTATTTCTCTCTCTCTCTCTGCAGTCTGTGGGTCTTAATCCTGTCAACAATCAGTCATGTTTGAGTCATTCATCAATAAGAAATGAGCCACCAACACCAACTCAGACAGAAGAAGAAAACTGTCATACGACAAGAAGCAACTCCACCTTTGTAAAAGCCCACCTTTCATACTCTTTAATATCTTAATTTTAGCCAATTTATTGTTTGGTTTCAAAAAGAATTGAATTAATTGTTTTTTATTATTCAGGATGTTCGAGAAATACTCAAAACATGTGGCGGAGCAACATTAGTAACAGCTTTAGATCGAGACAGACATCTGAGTCTCAAGGAGCGCCGCCGCATGGTGAGGCTGTTGGTGACCTATTTGATGGAGAAGTTTGGAGAAACGTGAGTATTAATATTAAAAACATTTACTGAAGAAATGAGTTATCTGGCCAATCTGAATGAAATGCTTGATTCTTTGTAAAGGCCGACATCTGAGACCAAAAAAGAAATGGCTTTGGCAGTGACTACTCAGTTTCCTTGTCTGAAAAGCGGTTTGGGAAATGGATATGTAAGTTATGATGACTGATTATGATGAAAGTATTCATGCGGCTGATAAAGAGAGTCAGTCCTCACTATCTTCTAGCACTGATTTCTCCATATTGGTGTGCTGCAGGAGGCCTGGTATACCCCTGCTCGATACAGACACCCTGCAACCGGTTATCTAGAAGAAAGACTTCGCAATGTGAGGAAACGTCTCAGAGCACGGCACAGTCAGAGACAGCTCAGCTATCCAGCGCTATCCCAGAGTTCCTCGGTCCAAAGAAGCTTTCCAATGCCAGGTCAGAGCTAGAGAATACTATAAGATGGATATATATTCACATTAGTATGAATTTAGAGGTGCAGCTTGATAGTATTTTTGTGGTTAAAAGGGATTGTATGTATATAGTGTGAATGTTTGCATATCTTAATTACATCCTTTGTGTTTTGTTTTTAATAGAATCTGACTCTTTCGCTGACATTCACACAATGATCGAGAGGCTAAATAACAGCAGAAGCTCTCATGATGAAATGGAGGAGTTTATGAGATACACAGCCTCATGGATTCACTCGTCTGGATCAAAAACTGTCGAGGAAATCAAAAAAGAAAGTCCCACACTTCACGACTGTCTTGCAACGGTGAGAATTATGTTCAGTAGAAGGAAGCAAATGTATTAGAAGGCCAAAACTTAACGTATTGATTCATTAATTTATTGTTGTTTTCAGTCTAATGAGAGAAATGTGATGTGTTTTTCTTTAGATATCTCAGGATTTTGGAGTATTATTCCCTGAACATGTCGGCTGCCTTCATGAGTTGTGGCTGCCTGTCTTCGCTGATCGGATTTTACTCTTTGCAAAAAAAGAACCCAGAGCTTTTGATGTCCTTCCAGAAAACCTGGAAACACTGGAGAAGGGTTGGACATCCCATCAGATCACATTTACATCATTCATTTATCCAAAGCAACTTACAAATGAGCAAAGCAAGCGACTCCAATAATCAGGCCAACAATCATGAGGACTGCTAGCGATACAGAGATTTAGCCATTTTTAGGAAATCAAGGCCCAATCCCAATTCAATTTTTGTACCCCTACCCCTTCCCCTTGGCCCTTACAACCGAGGGTTATGGGGAAGGGCTTCAAAACTTACCCCTAAGAATTGGGACAGCACTTCAACATCTGCACACGTCATCATATGTCATCGCCATCTCTTGCTTCACATGAGATCAGACGATCACAACTGCTGGAGTTATTCCAGTTGTGTTATTTTTGGTGTTTATCTTCAGGAAATCACTGAAGGCGTATATTATGTTATCATAACGATCTAATGTGGTAATAAGATCAGAACTATACTGTGTATTTACACAGTGGCCATATTTATCTATGTAAACACACGAAAACAACATTAACATTATAGCAGACACTGTAAAAAGCTCATTCCCAGACACTAGACATTACTGACAGGGTATTCCAGTGTCATCGAGTGTCAGAATGTTCTGGGACTGCTGTACAGGAGTTATGATTATGGATTATAGATTGCGAAATTTAGCAGGTTTTTTGCGTTTTTTTTTTTTTTTAAAGCATGACGGTAAAACACGAACGCGGTTATAAATATATTAAAACGTGTTTGTCGTAAAACTTAGTAATAGTGACAAAAAAATACTAATTTGTGGATCTCCTTACTTCCGGGTTCAGCTATCCTGCAGCTGTGACATGTGTATTCTGGGAAATATTCTTACCCCGTAAGTGTGGTCCTGAAAAATCTTCATTTAAAGGGGTGTATACCCCTTGCCCTGAGCCCTACGCCTTCAAGCTAAAGAGAATTGGGACACCACTACCCCTTGACGTGAACGCGCAAAACGAGGGGTAGGGGTAAGGGGAAGGGCTGAGGGGTAGAATTGGGATTTGGCCTAAATGCTAGAATAGGAAGGGATTTTTAAAAATCAAGAAAAACATGCAGTGAATATATGAAAATTTTCCATTAAATATTCAGAAACATGTTTTTTAATCACATGATCTGTTAAAACTAAATCACAGGATGTTTTTGATGTGCATGCTGCAGTTTATATGGTAAATGTGTGTTCATTATGGTTTGTTCGATATTTTTTTTCTTAATCAGATAAAATGTCGATTGTACTCGGTTGTGCACATAGGTTTTTAAGTGCACATTTTTCAAAATTTATGTGCATCTTGGCATTTACATTAAGCATAGAATTAGCTGGATGCAAAATAACTAATGAAAAAGGACAGGAAGTTATTAAAGGTCCCGTGAAGTGCTTTGAAATATGCAGTTTTATTTAATGTTTGACAAAATCTCAACCGGAACGCGAAGAGAGGGCGGAGTATAGTGTAGCTTCCTCTTCCTTTATAGTGCAGCTCTATATATTTATTCATTCATTTTCTTTTCGATTTAGTCTCTTTATTAATCCGGGGTCACCACAGTGGAATGAACCGGCAACTAATCCAGCATTTGTTTTATGCAGCGGCAACCCATTTCTGGAAAACATCCATACATTCTCATTCACACACATACACTACGGACAATTTAGCTTACCCAATTCACCTGTACCGCATGTCTTTGGACTTGTGGGGGAAACCGGAGCACCCGGAGGAAACCCGCGCGAACACGGGGAGAACATGCAAACTCCACACAGAAATGCCAACTGGTTGAGCCGAGGCTCGAACCAGCGACCTACTTGCTGTGAGGTGACAGCACTTCCTACTGCGCCACCGTGTCGCCCCTGCTCTATATATTCTCAAGGCAAATTTTGTCTGTTTTGGAGCGCACTAGCTTATAGATGTCCTAAAAACCAACAATACTGATACTAACACGAAACTTCTTCAATGACTGGATTTGAGAACATACCATTGATGTTTGTAATTTTTTAGTGAAGTAGTGACATTTTTAACTTTGTCTTTTGTAAACTTGTAATTTACAGAAGCTCGTGGAGAAATTGCTTTTAAAGCCCTTACTGCAATCGTGCCAACTTTGCCATACCACATAAATGGGAAAATGGTTCGTCCAACGTATGCTGAAGTGAAGAGCAGCTTCATTGACGTTCAGCCAGTAAGTAAAAACGCCCCCACAAAATCAGCATCAGTACATGACACCAAACATGCAAATCTGTTCTCTCTGTTTTCATTTGGTTTCTGCATTTCCATTCAATGCACAATATTTGAATAGTGCTCAAAACATTTGCAAATAAAGCACAGTCTCCATTCCATCTGTTGAAGAGTATGACTTTGAGGAAAACATTGAGTTTCTACAAGTGAGAAAACCACTGTTGCTCATTCATCTCAATTCTAAATGAGTTGCACTTTAGAGCAGCAGACAACACATGCAGTAACAAAAGCTCTCTTGTGATCTTTAGTTTAGGGGCCTAATGTTTGAAAATACTATAGAGTGGAGGAACTATGACGTCAATTTGTAGGCAAAAACCCAGAAGCGAGTTAGCATTTTAGGAGTTCCAGTTCCCTCGTCCAAAACTCAGTGGGTTTTTTCCAAGCGGCAACCTCCCGCTCTCCCTCGGGAAGCCAATACGGAAGTAACTAAAACTTGCAATTCATCGAAAATTCCGCTAGTCCCGGCTGTCCTGGCTCCATAATAGAGCAAATCTCTAATGAGCCCACTGGTGAAATGGCCAACTTTACAGCAGAAAAAAAGGTGTTTACAGCCTGGTACAAAGAGCGATTTTGGTTCATATAGCTTATATTACCCTTCATGACAACTGTGAGGGGGGTGAATTTTTTTATAACTCATCCATTTCCTTTATATTAAGCTAAATTAAGTTTGCATAATTAAGGGCGTGGCCACTTGAGTGACAGCTAGTCCCGCTGGTCGCCGTCACGTCACCTCAGCTGATTCCGCCTGATTCAACGTATTTTTGTGTTGTTTTATGTGGCTTTACACAGTCAGTCGCCTTTTGGAATTATTTCCTGCAATTATCAGATAATATGGCATGCTGTGTGGACTTAATTGTGCTCACAAACCATTCACGTGGCTTCCGTTTCCCAGGTGAGTGAAATTATATACTTATACCATATCTATAAATGTAATTGCTTTATTTAGGATAATTTATGATTTATAATGTTCTTCAGAACTCTAATGCACTCCAGAATCTGACAGATTGATCAGCTGTAGTCTATAAAATCGCCATCTGAAGCGTTGTCATACAGTGTTCTGCCTGGATTTCCTAAATATCCCTGCATTTACTAACAGACTATATCTGAAGTATTTGGATGTAATCCGCACTTTCTTCCTGTTGAAAAACGTCTTAAGAACGATTTTAAGTGGCTTGATGTATTACAGCAGTGTTTTCAACAGACTAAACACTTTATTGATATAGTGTACAACCAAGCACGTGTGTTCAGAACACAAACGAGTCGCAGGTAATGAAATATGATGTGTTTCTCCCATAAGAAAGCCCTTAGCTTAATGCCAGCATGCGTCCCGTAGCTCCGCTCATGCTCCGCCCACGCTCCGCCTCTTTGCCCTTGTTTGGTATGCCTCGGTTGGTGCAATGACGCGCGAACAAAATGGCGACGGTTGGCCACGCCTACTAGTGGCTTCTTTTGGGTTCATCAGAAACCTATGGGTGACGTCACGGATACTACGTCCATATTTTTTACAGTCTATGGTTTTTTCAGTGGGATTTCAGTTAAATCGCTTAAATAAGGTTCGCGGCAAATACAAACTCAAGATACTTTCATGATTTACTCTACGACATAAAACACATCAGTTACACCACACTCTTGATTTTTTAATTTGGTTATGCTTCTTTTAAAAGACGGTTGTTATCAAGTTGCTAAACGGGACTACAGGCGGTGTCGGAGACATACGTCATCGAGCTGCACCGCTCTGGAGCACAGTCCACTTGCGGAGGGCATTAGGGTTTGTCTATTATTTAAGTATTTTCATGAATAGTATTTTATAGTGTGTTGTATTTTTCTAATTAGGAATTCATAGTGTGTGTAGATAATGCCTTTATTTGTAAAGACTGCCAGAACAGATTAATTTGTTGATTAATTTATTTTTAATTAAACGATATTATGAAGATAACTTACTGCTGACCAGTGCAGCCTGTGTCTTTCCTGCTCTCAGTAATGCAAACGTGTGAATAAATGTGTAAAAATACATACATGTGAACTGTTATTTAACATAATTGATTTTTCGTTGTTGAACACATTTAACTCTGTCATAATTCACTCCTCCTTAACATGTATAGCATATGTGACTGTATGAGCTGCTTTTCGCTGTGCTTCGTGACAAAAAAAGAATATTAAATGTTGTTCTGTGTCCATGATGGAACTTGCAGGTATTTGATAAACTTGTCCCTCATTGTTAATTTCCGTCGTGTATTACTAAGGCTAGCTGGCTGTATGCACGCTTATTTAAATATGTCTAATAATAATACTATGTAGGCACATTTATACATACAGTTTTAAAGCTTTTACAACAACCGTTAAGCAAAACAAAATGAATTTTGCCTGTAAAAATTACCTAAAAGGCACGTAGGTCTATAGGTTTTTGCGTATTTATTTGTTTATAATTTATAGCATGGATTATAATATAATAAACCGAGAGATTAAACCTTTATCATGGACTCATTCATTCATTCATTTTCTTTTCGGCTTAGTCCCTTTATTAATCCGGGGTCGCCACAGCGGAATGAACCGCCAACTTATCCAGCATTTGTTTTACGCAGCGGATGCCCTTCCAGCCACAACCCATCTCTGGGAAACACATCCATACATTCTCATTCACACACATACACTACAGACAATTTAGCTTACCCAATTCACCTGTACCGCATGTCTTTGGACTGTGGGGGAAACCGGAGCACCCGGAGGAAACCCACGCAACCACGGGGAGAACATGCAAACTCCACACAGAAATGCCAACTGGCCCAGCCGGGGATCGAACCAGCGACCTTCTTGCTGTGAGGCGAACGTGCTAACCACTCGGCCACCGTGGCGCCCTTATCATGGACTATATTTCTAAAAAATAAGCTTGAGGAGTTGTCTGTAGCAGGGTGGTGCTGACGTCACAGGCGAGTGCCCCGAAGGCTGTAGTCCGCTTATAGCCTAATGTTAGCTTTTCAGTTCTTGCGTTTACATTTAAGGACCGAAAGTGCTAAAAGTTGTATTTTCGTGTGAGGATTATCCGGCTGGACAAAACTTGTAAGTGTAATGAACTGTGTTTGAACACAGAGATTATTATTTGCAAACTTCGAAAAGCCTATGGCAAAATCCTATGGGGATTTTATCGAGGGAACCAGTTTTATGCTAGCAGCCGATTGGCCTACAAGCTGACGTCATAGTTCCTCCACTCTATTGTGTTGGAAAGTTTTTGGAGGAAATGATAGGGGCCTTGTGCTCTGGTATAACAGAGTTATTAAACATTTGAGATGATGTGATTGATATTGGTGCCCTGGTTAGACCAGTGGTTCAATTAAAATTGAGGCTCAATTAATTCTGTTTTTATTTTTTAAATTGAATATCCCAAACCATCTTCCAGCCAGCTATCGCATTGAAAATAATATATATATATATATATATATATATATATATATATATATATTATTATTATTATTATTATTATTATTATTATTATTATTATAAATGTTACAATGTATATTAAATACCTTCAAATGTATTCTTTCAAGGTTGGAACTAACATGGTTCAGTACCTAAACAGTGAGATGAGCCAGGATTCACCACACATACTGGTGCTTGGAGACAAAGAAAACTCTTCCCAAGTGTTCATCGTTTACAGCGGGCAGGCAGTCGAACAGGAGACCTTACTGCAAGCCGTGGATTCATGTTTTAAACTCTTTCACGTCTATGACATTAACTATCCAAAGCCCTCTGCTCCCGTTTGGGAGTTTTTGCAGCACGCAGTCTATAATATCCCTGGAGGCGTTCCTTCAACACACTGCAGCCTCCTAAAAAACTTTGTGTTTAGCATTACTGATCAACAGTAGGTTTATGTCATTTTGCTTGCTTATATGTTCCTAATTTTGTGTACTGTATTAAACCATTCAGTATGTTCAAAAATTAAATTGTGTACTGTATTGTACACACCTTGAGTATTTCATGTGCGCTTTCTAAATTAATTTTCAGTAAATGCTACATATATCGTTTGATTTAGAAAGAAAATACTTGTCGATAACATTTGTTTTTATACTCTAATAAAATATTCAAAAAAGAAAATGCCTTGCTTTTTAGTGAAGACTTTAAACTGATGTCAAGAGGAGCGTGTGATGTGATTGATCACGGCTGGTCTCTCATCTGGAATCAGCAATCCAATCAGATTGGTCCGAGCCTACAATAGATAGACTGTTTTCACCCTACTGCCTCATCTTCGTTTTTATTCCTTGCGTTTATACAGCACCTTTCTGGACAAAGCGCTTTACGCATTTTGGGGGAAAACTCCTCATCCTCCGCCGACAGCCATATTGCGTGAGATCACACACCAGCTGTGAAGAAGCCAGTTGAGATATGGGGATGGTTAGGAAGCCATGATGGATAGAGGCCAGTGGGTAAATTTGGCCATGATGCCGGGGTTAAACCCCTACTAGAGTGTACTTGTTTTATCTGTCACTGACAGAGATACAAACATCAAGTGTCTAGTATTAAAAAAACATTTTTTATTTCTTATTATCATTCATATCGTGATATATGTGAATTAGCCTGTAAATTTAAAAATATATATTTATATGTATGTCATTTAATTAGAATAGTGGCAGTTAATTTATTTAATACATAGAAACAAAAAAATGCACTTGAATATAGAAAGTGGTTTTTACTACAGTAAACAGGGTTGAGCCTATTGAACTCAAATGACTATGCCTGTCTATGTAATACAGTGGAATACTAGTATACAACCCATATCAAACAAACGCACACACACATATATATATATATATATACACATACAGTTGAAGTCAGAATTATTAGCCCGTTTTTTTCCCCCAACACATTTCTAAACCTCATAGTTTTAAAAACTTATCTCTAATAACTGATTTATTTTATCTTTGCCATGATGACAGTAAATATTATTTTGCTAGATACTTTTCAAGACACTTCTATACAGTCTTAAAGTGACTTTTAAATGCTTAAATAGGTTAATTAAGTTAACTAGGCAGGTTAGGGTAATTAGGCAAGTTGTTGTATATCGATGGTTCTGTAGACTATCGAAAAAAAGCTTAAAGGGGCTGTAAGGATGAAAATTATTATATGCATTTGTTTATATGGCAGAACATGTGTTTTTCACCAAAGAAGGCTCACACAGATTCCAGTGAGATCAGGGCTTGCTGTGTGGACTGTGGGGGTTTGATGATGTAGTCACATGTTGATTGGTCAGTTTGAATGTCTCAGTGTTTAGGCTTTGGTCACATGGTCAAGAAAGGTACAAAATAGGTGGGTAAACTCAGCTCTGTCTCTTTCTTCTCCTGCCCTTCTTGCTTCTGCTTGGGCTCTCTCCTAACTCTCTATCTCTCTCCCTCCCCCTCTCTCTCCCTTTCTCTCTCTCTCAGGTAACTTTAATTTACATTTAAGCTGGGTACAATTATTATCATATGTTTATATCATTTCATGTTATATTGTTTCATACAGTTATTTGTAACTAATTCAGTTGTAACCATAGAGAATTATTGTCATTAAATCATTTCATTTTCAAGTATTTGTCAATTACTTTTGATTTAACATCAACATTTAATGGCTCCATATTGCAATACAATATTATCACAATAGCGACGCTCTCCCACATTTAAAGCTATTAATACTGCCCTTATTTCCGTTTTTCGTATAAGATTGCAGAAGGATGGTTTGACTAGATTGTACAGTTTTTTACCATCATACTGATAACTTTTTAGTCATTTGGCAGAACTACAGTTCGGAACCGCTGTAGTTAAAAAGACCAGCCTTACAGGGCTAATAATTTTGACCTTAAAATGGGTTTAAAAAAAAATTAAAAACAGCCAAAATAAAACAAATAAGACTTTCTCCAGAAGAAAAAATATTATCAGACATACTGTGAAAATTTCCCTGCTCTGTTAAACATCATTTAGGAAATATTTTAAAAAGAAAAAAAAAATCAAAGGGGGGCTAATAATTCTGACTTCAACTGTATATATATATATTTTTTTGAGCCCCCCTAAATGAAAATCCTAAAATCGCCCCTGCTGAGCGTTATAGAGGCCCCACCAGTATTCTGGGGCATTAGGACCCACACAGACCGCAGGTTGAGCGCCCTCTGCTGGTCTCACTAACACTACTTTCGGCAACAGCATAGCTATGTGGTCTCCCATCCAGGTACTGAGCAGGCACAGCCCTGCTTAGCTTCAGTGGGCGAATTTTTGAGAGTTGCAGAGAGTTAGCTGCTGGGAAGAATACCCTCATCTATTCCATCTTCTCCTTTTCCTTCTTTACCAGGGGGAGCTCTTGAGACCTACCTGATCTTGGACCCCGTTACATGCTAATTGACCTAGCGGAAGCCCTGGGCTCAATTATCTCCGAGCTCAGTGTTCTCTCCCTGGACAGCATGCCAAACCTGCTAATAGCGTCAAGCAATATCTAAACAAACCCTTGAAATAAAAACCCTTGAAAGACAGAAAGATTATTAACTTTATTGTAAATAACAACAGTAACTTTGAACCCACCTCACAGAGTCTCACATCTATTACTTATTTACATCTTTGAGTAATTTAATAATAAAGCATCAAATCCTTCTTGTGCTGTGCAAGTTGGATCGAGTGGTAAACTTGAACTATTAAACTATTGGTCAACAGTGCATGCTTTTTTTTTTCTTTTTTTTTTCTTTTTTTGCATCATTTTGCCCAACATTCTTCAGTGTTCAAAATAGTAAACCCAAACTTACAAATGAGCATTTTTCAGCATTTAGATTTTTGCATGAAATACTCGGCGACTTCGACAAGTTCTGCCTGTTTCTTCTGCATTCCTTTGTAAATCATCAGTAATCAATGGGCGTGGTGTTTACCTGGAGGTCAGCTACGTAATCATTCACTGCCCTATATATTGTGTGCAAGTTTACCGTTCAGTGCTTTAGAAGTGTGGCTGCAGCTCTGCAATCATCAAACTCTCTCATCTTCAAGAACTGAGCCCAGAGTTCAGGAAAGGATTCAGGAGTGAAACTGCTCTGCTCTGCGTTGAAGAGACCAAACAACTGGAGAAGCTGAGGTATTTTTATTAAGTAATGAAACAATTCAGCTTTCTAATGCTTATTAATTTTTTTATTTGCATTTTACATTCTAATTGTCTTTAAAATGGGATTAGGATTACTTAAACTTCAAGTAATAATGAAAATTTAAATAAAGGTTTAAAAGCTGTCGCTGTGGAAGCATCTTTTCAAAAGGTATCTAGGCACGAATATGTACTTTCTTTAGATACCAAGAGGACCTCTTGAAAAGGTTCTGTCCAAGTGGTAGCTTTTATGTTTTTTTAAATGTAGCTATATCCATACCAAAACTTCATAAGCTTTAGACCAAAAAAATTAAAATTAAAATGGAAAGGAACTTTTGTAACTACACACCAATAAGTTATATAAACTTACACCAATACATAAAAACAAGGCTAATACCCAAACATCCAAAATGGCTGACATCTGAACATCAGTTCTGTATCCAAAATCGCCCATATACCCTCATCCTCTGTTCCCTACATTAATGTGTGATAGTTATTTAACCCTTAGCGAGCTGTCTATTAGTGATCAAACATGTATTTTGACTTCTGTCATGTATTAAACAGTACATTTAATTAAATAATATTTTATTTTGAAACTTACAGAGATATAGTTTTGCTCCCCATTTTGTGGTGAGATGTGTAAATTCATTCAATGCACAAAATATTGGTGTTTTCTTGCTGTTGAGTGGACGTGGGGTTCGCACTCGTTAATGTGGTGCATTGTGGGATTGATTGACTGTACTTTAGAGTGTCGAGTATGGTTTCGGACACTCCTGCTCCTTAAAATATTGCACTATTTAAGGGTATAGTGGTGATTTGGGATACAGCAGCCCTGCACAGTTTAGTTCCAACCCTGCTTTAACACACTTACTGGCAGGTTTCAAACAAGCCTAAAGGACTCAATTAGTTTGATCAGGTGTGTTTATTTCGGGTTGGAACTAAACTGTGCAGGGCTGCGGCCCTCCAGGAATTGAGTTTGACATCCCTGGGATACAGCCTATGGGTTTCATCACTGAATAAGCCACAAAGGGTAACAAACCCAGTCTTATGATTTGGCCAAACCAAATTTCTGGTTACCTCTTTCAGATTGTCATTTTTGGTTCCGTAGTTACTGATTTAGTTCCATTTGTGTTTAGTTGCTTGTGATCTCTTGTGTTTATAGATCTGCGATTTATTCCTCACTTTTTCTTTTACAGCGTGTATCATGGAATTTACCGGAGACACCATGGCTAGAGATGAACTACTGAACTGTAGGTCAACACACACACACTTTTTCTTCAATAGACACCATTTTAGCCTAAACCAGTCTCAAATGTGACCCTTATGCCGAGTTTTGTCGCTGCTTTGTTTACACTGCAAGATGGATCGGCGACAGGGAGTTTCACACTGCATGACTTCAAAATAGGAAGACTCGCAGACAACTTTGTCCAACTTACGTCTCACACCCAAAAACACGTAGTATATCTTTTGTTATTAAATAACGAGAAAGAAGCCTTTAATTCGGTAGAAATGTACGTATTTGCTCACTTGGCTTTGAAGGGAATTAGCAGTTTCCCCTCAACTTTTTAATTTTTTGACCGGGTTGGGTTGTGACATTGCTCACATGACACGTCAAACAGACAAGAGAGATCATGCCAATTTACACTAATTTTCCCTCCATTTCTTGGGTCCGAATAAACTGAAAATTAGCACTTTTAACTTCTCCTCAACCTCCCGCTGGACTGCAGGTACCCACACTAGTGAATGCTGCTCTCTCAGTGGCTGTAGGCGATCGCTGATGTTATGTTCAGTCAAAACACATTTCACACAGCATGATTTGAATCGCCGTCAGCTCCAGATATTCAGCACGCCAAATATCTCCCGGGCATCGACGATTCATCGGCGACTCTCTCAGATCGCGTCTTTGATAGTTCACATTGTGTGATTGTCACTCACGTAAACGAGCACCGATTTGCCTGTGATTTCAGGCATTTGTCAGCGACTTCTTAAAACCTGTCGGCGAGTCGAAATCGGGGCTAAAATCATGCAGTCTGAACTCGGCAATAATCACAAAAACATTTTTAAGTCGCACTGGTATATGTCTGAATACACAAAAATGTTTTTTTTATCTAGTAGCCGTTTGCTAAAATCATTTAAGTTAATTTCTTTCCTCACATATATCACATGGTCCTAAGTATTCAGACTGTTTTCTCAGTATTTAGCAGCAGCCCACTTTTGAGTTTCCACTGAGTGGTACGGTATGGTACGGTTCGATACGCTTTTAAGGCCGTTTCCACTGCCAAAAAGCGTACCGAACCGTACCATACCGTACCACTTTTTAGTCACCCTTTGCAAAGGGTCCGAAGTGTACCAAAGGGTGATGAAAAGGCGGAGCTAGACGTGCAGTTGGACGCTATTGGCTTACAGAGATACGTCATTTGCTCGCACAACAAGCAGAATGAAAACAAAGGACCCGCCATGTTTAATACACAGCCGAGAGACAATGCTCCGAAATAATATGAGCATATAATAACGAGCCATGGTCGACCCGAGCTTAAACAAACCTTGTCGTTGTCTTGAATAGCCACAAAAACCAAGAGAAGAGCAGATTCTTATGGGTTATGAGCCCATAAGCGCAAGTTCAAGAGGTTTCGCTTGTCTCTTGCGTGCGGGTCAATAATTGAAATAACAAAGTTCTTAACCTGGATTATTATAAACTCGCAATGACGGAATTACTCTCTAACGAGAGAATAATGACGGAGAGGCTACATGTACTGGTGAAGATAAAAGATGAGAGGTTTGCACTGACTGTGGGCTATATTTCATGTTGTTTTTTAACCTAAATAAGGCATAAATGTCTGCTGTGTGTAGTGTTTCTGTAATTTGGTAACATCGGAGACTGTGTGGGGCTGTATTTGTTCATATATGCTGCATTTATTTATTTATTTGATATAATCGCGGACCGTAGGCTATTTCACATCATTGATCTAGTTATTATCAGATCATGTTCAGTCAGTAATGAACATTTTTACACCAGTGTTTATGTGTATAATAAAGCCTCTGTGTTGTGAGAAGTGCTTCTCGTATGGTTTGTGAACGACCCGTACAGCTTTACTGTAAACATTTCCTCGAGAGAAAATGGCGTCGACTGAAACTTTCTGTCGTACACCACGCCCACCAAAAGAGTACCCTTTAGCAGTGGAAACGCAAGCCTGATAAAGGTGACCCGTACCGTACCGTACTGTACCACTCAGTGGAAACGGGCCATTATACAGCCATGACATGAAGATCCTCTCCAGTTTCGTCAAGTTGGATCTGTACCTTTCCGTACCCACTATATTTTGCACTCAGATTTTTAAATATCTCTGCCAAGCATTGTACTATCACAACAAGCCATACCTCAATGGACAGCTTATTTATTCAGATGATGTATACAGTAAATCTCAATTTCCAAAATCTGGTTTTGTGATTCAGGGTCACAAATATGTCTTATGAGTGTATATGGAGACATTTATATGGAACCAAAAAGCAGATTAATATCTAATTTGATTCCTGAACATGTTTGTTCTCCCATTAATGATCTCTTTTCTTAAACGCAGATGCCTGCGATCTCACACTCGATCCCAACACGGCAAACAATAATTTCATTCTTCTAGATGACAATAAAAAGTTGGAGTGTGCTTCAAAACCGATGTCTTATCCTGATCATCCAGACAGATTCACTGGCCTTCCACAGATTCTGTGTAAAGAGCGTCTGTTTGGACGCTGCTACTGGGAGGCCGAGTGGAAGGGGCAGGGCGACATGGTGGTGTCCTATGGAGGAATCGGCCGGAAAGGAACAAGTTCTGACTGTCGATTTGGAGCCAATGATAAATCCTGGATCATGAGCTGCTTTATTGGAAAGAAGCTGATTGCCTGGCATAATGGTATAGAAGGTTTAATTCCTCTCCCAACAACTCCCCATAACAGAATAGGGGTGTATCTAGATGTGCCGGCTGGTGTTTTGAGCTTCTACAGCGTGCCTGATGAAAATACACTCAATCACTTGTACACTTTCAACACTACATTCACTCAACCCCTCTGTGCTGGATTTGTGTTGTATACCGAGTCAGTGACTCTGTGTGATCTTGAATACCAGATTGAATAAATACACCCAATTACAAAGGTAAAAACAATTCAAAGTTTCAAAGTATTTCACCCCCACACAAGCTTCTTAATATTTTAACCACACCTGAAACACACGTGAGACATTAAACAACAATGGAACAATTACATAAAATAAAAGGCTAAATGAATTGACACACTAACACCTCACATAACTACATATATACTATGCTGTTCTTTTAATGTTTATTGTTTAAAACTGCTTGGTGTACTTTGTCATTGTTGAAAAAAAGAATAAATAAATTGAGAACATAATTGTAATAATTGCATAGTAATACTAATAATTGCACTTCCGCATTGAGTGTTCGCTGTACTTCATGTTGCATGTCTTGTATGTAGCCATCATCATATTTAACTGAAAGATTTCCATCCAAACATCCAAACACAGCTACAGCATCTCAGCTTACAGCAGGGAAAGACACAGCCAAACACTGTCCACGTAACATGATTTATCCCGTTTTGGAACATGATTTATCCCGTAAACATGATTTATCCCGTTTTGTCTAGGTTATCGAGAGTTGACATGTCGTAGTTACCCGGCCTTTCCATTCATTAACCACGATCAGACTGGAGGTTTTAAATGCCATAAAATAGACTTTATTGAAACATCAAGCCGAGATGTCTGAAAACAGCCCTTCAGGACAACCTGAAGTCTCCGCTAGACAATCTGAATTGTATGTGTCCATGGTCCTGCTTTTATATCTTCTTTCTCCACACTCTCAGACATAAAGGTACAGGAGCTGTCACTGTGGCAGTACCTTTTCAAAAGATACAATGTTTGTACCCAAAGAGTCCACAGTGGTACCTCAAAGGTGCATATTAGTGCCCGAATGTACCTAAAAAGTACCTTTGAGGTACTATTATGAACCCTTCAGGTACAAATATGTATCTTTTGAAAATGTACTGCCCCAGTGACAGCTCCTGTACGTTTATTTCTGAGAGTGCACCTCTGTGTACCTGTGACCATTTTAGGTTTTTACTGAAAAGTCAAGTATATATTTAGGTGTTCATGTTTTTCTGGGCCCTGTCTATTTTCTAAAAATTGTATTCTAAAAAAAATGATTTTCTTACTTTGTCTCATTTCTAGTCCAAATATCTAAAAAACAACAACAACAACAACAACAAAAACACGTCATCAATTAAAAATATTGTTTTGTTGTAAAATTTTGATGAAATGAGGCGAAATTAAGAGTTTTTCATTAAAACAAGCTAAATTATCTACCAGTGGGGTGAGTTAAAGGTCACACTTTATTTTGATGGTCCGTTTGTTGAGTTTTAGTTACATTGCATCTACATGCTATATAATTCTCATTAGATTATAAGTAGACTGTTAGGTTGGTGTTGGGGTTAGTGTAAGTTGACATGTACTTGCAAAGTTTCTTATAGTCAGTTAAATGTCTGTTGAATGTCTGTATCAACAGATATTAAGTAGACAGTCTACTAATACTTAAATGGACCATCGAATTAAAGTGTTACCCAGTTAAATAATCCTGTTTTCGCTTTGAAATGTAGATATTTGGACTAGAAACAAAGACAATAATTTTTTTGTTGAATAAATCGTATAAATTGTGTATAAATACATTAATTAAATATAGTTCTGTAGCTCCTGGTGAACTATAATGCAGACTTAATGTTGCCTATCTTTGCGATGTGACCATTGTCACATCGCAACATAATGTGCTGAGATTCGCGGATCGACTCCATGTCACCAGGAAGCGTCCTGCAATAACAGCACATCTGGCCACGCCCCATCGTTGCGCAGGGTGTATGCTTGTAACCTGAAGGGTTTATGACATCATTAACCAGGATGTGTTTTTTTGTAGTCCCCAAACTTCATTCGCTGTAGGCTTTACCAGGCTAACTATGTAAAAGCCAATGTCTCCCTTTGCAGTGAACTTTGAGTGTCTTACGTTCAGTGATGTTGTTTATGTTCACACAGCTACACATCAACTAAAGGTTTCAATATGATATCATAGTGGACCACCCCTTTAAATTCTCTGGCGGGGTTCACACTTCATTGATCCAATAACAGTCATACCACAGGATCGTGCTGTAATGCTATTTCCGTTCACTAGGTGGAAGCATCGTCTCACATTATCTCCATTTAGAAATATAGTTGTGTATCTATGATAAAAGTTCTACATTTCACAATATGATGATGAGGGTTTGGCATGTGAAGAATAAATATTAACATCAATAACTGCGTAGACCATAATAGATGGAAAATCCCTTCAGAAATCCACTACTTTACGTTGCTCAACTGCCATATTTTGCTCCCTGTTTTAACTTGACGATGATGTGATTTCCTGCCATATAGTGAGCGTCTCCGTCATGGCGCAGATCTATTTCTCAGTAGGATCGCCTGAAGTCGTTGCGTTCGCAGCGCGATGTCGATCCATATGCCAACGCCATCACGCAGCGCCGCTGACGTCACGCGCGTTACACAGCAACTGAAGTCCAGTTCAAAGCGCTCGTGCTCTGCGGGCTGGCGGTGCGCGTGGACTGAATGAAAGTAGCGGATTGAGCGCAACTTCCCAAACGCGTCGCAGGTAAGCGGATTTAATGCCCTCCACGCGCGAGTGTGTGTGTCTGTAGAGACCTGTCTGTGAGTGTGTTTAACGGGAAGTCCTCCATCTGTGGTGCACGCGTGCCTTCAGTTGCGGTGCAGTGATGATGATGATATGTGATGTTGTGTGATGTAAAGGATGTGATTTTATTCTGATTTTAGCTCTCCACCGAAGTTATGATTATATTAGAGTAAAAAAAAGATTAGAGTTACTGTCATGGTTTAACACGGGCGTGTTTAATTAGTAATAATAATGTGTTTAATGCAGCAGATGAATCAGATTATAAAGACACTGATGCTTTTTTGATCCACTTCAAATGTTTACTGCTTTGTGTGTGAATTTGTAATAAAAAGATGTTATTTGATGTAATAACATTAATATTGTAACAATAATAATAATAGGTAAATTAATAAATATAAATATTAGTCCATTGAAATTAGCTTAATCAAATATTTGAAACCGCACATATTTATATGTAATATAATAACTTAAAAATTTTAATGAAATAGCTTTATACATGAGTAATTTCAGCGTTAAGGATGTAACATTTGCAGTAAAAACTCAAAACGTAAACGCACAGATAAGGTATATGTCAACATTATATTGAAACATCAGTTTACATTTTCCAAAACAAATGTACACAGAATTATGGGATCAGAAAAAAAACAATTTTTATACTTTAAATGAGGAAAATAAACATGCGTTATGGATGTGACGAAAAGAAGTCTGCGATTTTACAGTATACAACATACTTTGTAGAAATTCTGTGGATTAAACTGCACAATCCAAAAGAAATAATGATAATCACAAGGATAAGAGTCGGCTCTCTATAGAACAAAACTGGTTGGTTTTATTTTATTTTACATTTTTGCATTTATGAAGGAAAAGCTCTGTTATGGATGTGACGGATGTGAAATTTACACTTGTGAGATTTTGGTAAATCAAATATAATTGTTTGAAAACATTGACCGAGACATTTTTGATTATTTACAGCACTGTAAAATACAAGAATACACAAAAAAAATTAAAAAGGTTTAGCTATTTATGATGATGACAACTTCATTTTTTAAGATTTCTTGTAATTAATATAATTTATGAAATAATAATTTTTAATATTAGAATGTTTTACTATTATTTATTATTCTAAATGTCATTTAATTCAACACAAACATTAATATAAGAGAGAGTAAAATTTTAAGGCTATAATTATGAAAATAAGTGATGTCATTTATTAATACCAATGGATCCTTATAGAGAGATAAATGAAATATTTAAATTATGATTTATGATGTACAGCGTGTATGTGTTCAGTACCAATACTTTATACAGTAAAAGATTTAATGTAGTGTATGTTTTTAATTTATTCCAGGTAGATAATAATTAAGTAAATGTCATTAAATGTCAAAATTTCATTAAAAAAATGTAATTTATGATAGATAGACAGATAGATAGATAGATAGATAGATAGATAGATAGATAGATAGATAGATAGATAGATA
>CAIGQQ010028150.1:181996-195400 GCA_903798035.1 Danio albolineatus
GATAGATAGATAGATAGATAGATAGATAGATAGATAGATAGATAGATTAAGATTCATTGAAATAATAACTTTATCAACGCGAAACATAATAGTTGCGCGCGCAGACCCGGGAAAATTGAACTCCTCGGCCCTGACTACAGACAGGAAGGAAAAGTGGAAGACAACAAGCACTGTATTGCAGTAAGTGTTGTAGCATAACCAGCGGGACAGCAGTGACGTGTGATCTGAGTAATATCTAAGTAAATCTTTATACTGTTTGATGGCAGTATAAAGATTTAGAGAGAAGTTATTGACAGCTTTGGTAGTGTTGGTTTTCGCGTTTTGCTCTTTGTAGACGGTCCCTAAGGATCGGTCTCTGTAGCCTGCGCACAGTTTAATATAATGCATCCAGCGCGTAGGCAAAGCTCATTTTTAGGAAAATAAGGTTGTAGGTGATTGTATACATTGCGACGGTTGAAAAGAGGTGCTATTTGTGTAGGAACAATGTTTCGGTCATGAGTTATTGATCCGGAAAACACGACTGCTGCTAACTTTACTAAACTTATCGGCATTCCGGTTAAATCATGTCCCGTAGACGCTGTGCTCTGAAGTGCGAGGGAAAAGCTGTGTTATTTTCCCTACCTGGAAATCTCTTTTCCCTACCTGGAGTGGTTGAGGTTTTTTTCGTAAAATACCTGAGAATTACATCCCCAACACGGCTGTGTTCACGTCATCTCTCTGAAGAGAGCTACACAAATCTACCAGCTTACGACGCGGGATTTGTTGCACGGTTGTTGTTAAAGGATGGATCAACACCCAGTTTATTTGGACCTGCGTGTTCTTCCAGTCGTGTTGACTGTAACAAGGTAAATATGGATGTAGTTGTCTGTATTGTGTTTGCTCCGTGCAGCATGTAGCGGTAGCCATTTAGCTTACTGACGAATGAAACTATTTGTTGGCTCACAATAGTCCATGAAGTGTTAATTATTACCGAATATTTGTTGTTATGATGAAGAATATAGCAATACGATGTTGTACAACTGCAGTGATGTTTTTCAATATGTTCTGGCATTGGGCTGCTGTCACGTAAAGGACGTGACGTGGTGACGTGACGTGGTAGCGTCACGGAAAGGAGGTGCTTGGGGAAAAAGACTCGCTCAGACGATTCATATGGGAGTCGGTGGGAAAATGAGGTAAAAATAAATAGATATTATAAGACATCGAAAGTGTTTTTTAACCTTGCATACATATCATCCTGTTGTTTGGGACTTCAAAAAGTGAAATTTAACCGTTCTCAACCCAACATATGGGCTCTTTAAGATTCATTGAAATAATAACTTTTACACAGTAGATAGATAGATAGATAGACAGACAGATAGACAGACAGACAGACAGACAGACAGACAGACAGACAGACAGACAGACAGACAGACAGACAGATAGATAGATAGATAGATAGATAGAGATTCATTGAAATAATAGCTTTTACACAGTAGCGTATGGGCTGTTTTGTCATCTGGCTCTGTGCTCAGGCCGTCTCTATTGTTGCGGTGTGCTGACGTCTGTTCAACACTCAGGATCATGTATTGAAGTGTTCAGCCTTTAAAGCTGGCCTTGCATTTTAGGTCACTGTTGCTTCCACCAATTAGTGATCCCGATTCACAGTTCCTCCTCATTAAGTCAAGCTTGTACTTGAGATATAAAATGTGAAGATGAATCTGTCTGCGGGGCAAGGTGTGCACATGTAATGAAAGAGCAATAAAGCCACTTGTGAGCTTTTAATATTTAATGTCTGAACATGCCTTCTGTTCATATTCAGGGCCACTCTAGGCGACTCTCAAGACTGTAAAATATCATGCAATCAAGTAAAATTGATGTCTTTAAGGTACAAATTACAGAGCAAACAGTTACAGAAGGTGATGGTTTCAGTCAGGGATGTTGCTAGACATAAAGCTCTACTGAGATACAGGACCCCCATTTCTCTTATCTCCGTTCTGTCTTTTCTCTGTTTTAAGTGAGTTCTTGGTATTTCCCGTTTCCATTGAGTGGTACAGTATGGTACGGGTCACCTTTATCAGGCTTGCGTTTCCACTGCTAAAGGGTACTCTTTTGGTGGGCGTGGTGTACGACAGAAAGTTTCAGTCGACGTCATTTTCTCTCGAGGAAATGTCTACAGTAAAGCTGTACGGGTCGTTCACAAATCATACGAGAAGCACTTCTCACAACACAGATGCTTTATACACATAAATACTGGTGTATAAATGTTCATTACTGACCTTTCTATGAACATGATCTGATTATAACTAGATAAATGATGCGAAATAGCCTACTGTCCACGATTATATAAAATAAATAAATGCAGCATATATGAAGCCCCTTACAGTCTCCAATATGTTAGCAATTACAGAAAAACTACAGACAGCAGACATTTATGCCTTATTTAGGTTAAAAAACAACATGAAATATAGCCCACAGTCAGTGCAGACCTCTCATCTTTTATCTTCACCAGTACATGTAGCCTCTGTCAGAAAGTAATTTCATCATTCTCAGTTCATAATAGTCCAGAAGGTGATGATGATGGTTAAACGTAGCAGTTTCTTCATGTTTGCTGAAAAAAAAAAACACTCCTTTGTTTTTGCACGCGTCAGTCTCGTGTTTGTCTGTTTCTGAAAGGATCGGGTTTCAAAAGCACGTCAATAATCAAGTACACATTATTATCATCAGCTCAATTAGTTTATTATTTCAAATATTGACACGCAAGTGAGAAAACGGAACCGCTCGCGCTTTAGACAGGCTCGTAAAAAACTACCGGGCGCAGGGGAGAATCTGCTCTTTTTCTTGGCTTTGTGGCTGTTCAAGACGACGACAAGGTTTAAGTTCGGGTCGACCAAGTCTCATTATTATGTTTATATTATTTCGGGGCATTGTCTCTTGGCTGTGTATTTAAACATGGCAGGTCCTTTGTTTTTATTCTGGCTTGTTGCACGAGCAAATGCCGTATCTCTGTAAACCAATAGCGTTCAGCTGCGCGTGTAGCTCCGCCTTTTGGTCACCTTTTGGTACCCTTGGGACCCTTTGCAAAGGGTGACCAAAAAGTGGTACGGTTCGGTACGCTTTTAGACAGTGAAAACGTCCTTAAAAGCGTACCGAACCGCACCGTACCATACCACTCAGTGGAAACGGGCCAAAACTGACGTTTTCCTAATGATCAGTTGAACAATAATCAATATATCGCACAACACATGGACATGACCTCAATAATTTGTGGTGATGGTGATGTAACATATATCGCCCGTTAATAAAAAACAATTCTAGCAACATTTTAGCTGATCTCTATCTCTATTGGAGGTGTCAGCGTCAGTATGGTTAAAAAAACACTGAAGTATTCACTATAAATGACTTGAGTATATTTTCATGTATGTGTCTGATGACTGCAAATAGATCTGGTAGCAGATATCGCAGCCTCTTTTATTTTCTACCTCACTTTTTTGTTAACGTAATATTATTCTAAATTATTCTAAAGCATTCTAATAATTATTATAAAGCAGCAAATTAAGAGTTTATTGAGCCAAAAGTCATAGCTAATGATTTATTAATAGCAAGAATTTCACAATTAAAAACAAAAGTCTACCAAATTTTAAAATAAATTTAGGATTGTGTGAAGTTACAGTAACCTTTATACATAATTTGTACAAAAGAAATCCTTTAAATATCAGTTAGTTTATTCATTCATTCATTCATTTTCTTTTCAGCTTAGTCCCTTTATTTATCAGGGGTCACCACAGCGGAATGAACCGCCAACCATACCAGCATGTGTTTTATACAGTGGATGCCCTTCCAGCCGCAACCCAGTACCGGGGAACACCCAAACACACTCATTTTCACACACACACACACACACACACACATGCTCTAGGGACAATTTAGCTTATTCATTTCACCTATACCACATGTCTTTGGACTCTGGGGGAAACTGGAGCACCTGGAGGAAACCCACGCAACCACAGGGAGAACATGCAAACTCCACACGGAAATGCCAACTGACCCAGCCGGGGCTCAAACCAGTGACCTTTTTGCTGTGAGGTGATCGTGCTACCCACTGCGCCACTGTGATGCTCTATCAGACAGTTACCAACAAGCATGTGATTAAGCCACATCTAACCTTTTTTTCCCTCTACTATTTCCCCGCTCTATGGGTGCGTCCACTTGTCTCTCTCTTTACGCATTTTTCATAAGCAGTGCATGAATATTGCAGATGACCAGGGCTGGGTGAACTTCCTTCTGTTTTTCAGTTTTCAGATCCTGAAAAAAACCCTCCATTTGGCTGAAAACGCTTTCTGAGGTCATGCTCGAATATCCCGCTCACGTAAAGATAAACACAAATCGAAAGCGTAATTTTATCTTCTCTTTCCCTGACAAGCTCTGCAATCCAGTGCCGTTTCTGCATGAATGTGTGTGCGCGTTTGCCTGTATGTGTGTGTGTGTGTCAGCAATCGAGTCAGTCTGAAAGCATTTGGAAAGCACCAGTCTTTTATTTGAACCTGTCCAGCGGACAAGCATGACTTCATCATTACCTCACAGCTCCCCATTAACGCTTATCAGAAACATATGAGCTCCACATGCTGACTGCGTTCATGGAAACTTTTCATTTTGTTTGGAGTGTCGGTGGTGCTGTTTTTATTGTGCAACTCACTCTCGCTTTCTCTGGTCTTGCCGCTGCATATGTGGTTCATTTTTAGGTTGTTTTATCCTGGTTATCTTTTCCCCCGTTTGTATACTGTACATGGTGCAGCGAGTGAAGAGTTGCAGCTGTGGGGTTTTGTGCTGCCACGTTGGTTTTTATAAGAAAAAATGGCAAATTAGCTGGTTATGGCTATGACCTTAATGAGTGGTGCACCAATCTGAGCTTTGTAGAGATAAGCTGGTTAAAAGTTTGAAATGGATGTGTTTCTGTCAAATTGCAATTCAGTGTTCACACCTAATGGGCATTTAAATATTGTGAGTAGATAACAACATAAAAAGCCAACGCAAATGGAGATGAATTTCCACCTTTAAAGGGCACATACATTAACCCTTTTTTAAGATTTTATATCACTACTATGGTAGTTCTGAGTGTGCCAGTCTAGGTTCAGATCAAAACACAGTTTAGATTGTTTTATTATAATGTGTTAAAAAGTGTCATTTTGGGGGCGTGTACACAGCTCGCTGTTTTAGGGGTGTGTTGCTTCACATGAAAATTAGTTTTGACTTCCCGCCAATCTTAACAAGGGGGCGGAGCCAAGAGCGCCCCTGCTTTGTGTACGGCAACAGACAGGCAGACAGAGAGAAGCAACATGAGTGAGAGGACCAGCATTCAGTCGTACGTGTACGACCCGGACTTGGACACATAACAAGCAGAGACGACTGTTGAGGAATCAATAATCTGAATGAGCCAGAATGTGTCAGAGTTGTAGTTACACAATCATTTATGTCTTTGTACAGTTTTACAGCCGCTATGTAACGATGCATGCATCATCCGTAATGCGTTTGATAAAGTTCGGAAAAATTTGAGTTCTACAAACAAATACAGACAAGACACAAAGATATCCACTAAGATAAACACTGCATTGATTTATATGCAAAAAGGATCGCGGATTGTTGGAACTGATCCATTTTTCAAAAACAATTTATTCGCGAATCCAGAGTGGAATTGTCCCGCATTCTCAAAGCAGTCTGCGCAAACATACGACAGTTTAGGTACGTTTTCAGGCACCTGGTCGTTAAAGATAAAACTTAGCCACTTAAGCCTCTGTTGCTCATTTCCAGGAAGACGATGAAGGCTCTTGTGTTGAGCCTTGCATCCAAAAACAGCGCAAGGGTGTTCCTTTGGTGGCATCACTTCGACTCGCAATAAGAAAATGGCGAGCCTGTCAATCAATATAGGTGGGCGGGGGGACCGCACTCCTACGTAAAGTTGCGGTCGATCTCAAAACCGCTCCAATTGGTCCACCGGTTTTATGTTGTTAAATTGAAAAAAAAAAATGGACTGGGTGTGTTTATATCAGCCCAATTTGACGGTCTATACACTATACCTACACATATGACTGTCCAAACAGCTTAAAAAGTAGATTTTTCATCAAAGGTGCCCTTTAATTATACAATTTAGGGTTGTGCCGATTAATGATCGTATCGAGTATGATAGGCAGAGATATCGTGGAGAGCTGAGGCCGATGACGATTTTAAAAGATTGTACAGCTCGTTTCGCATTGATGTAGAACTATTACATGTTTTAATTTTGGTTATTGAATAAAATTACTACTATCATCATCGTCATTCATTCATTCATTTTCTTTTCAGCTTAGTCCCTTTATTAATCCGGGGTCGCCACAGCGGAATGAACCGCCAACTTATTCAGCATTTGTTTTAAGCAGCGGATGCCTTTCCAGCAACCCATCTCTGGGAAACATCCATACACACTCATACACTACAGACAATTTAGCCTACCCAATTCACCTGTACCACATGTGTTTGGACGTGTGGGGGAAGCTGGAGCACCCGGAGGAAACCCACGCAACCACGGGAAGAACATGCAAACTACATGCCAACTGACCCAGCCGAGGCTCGAACCAGCGACCTTCTTGCTGTGAGGCGAACGTGCTACTCATTACGCCACCGTGGCGCCCAAGAACAGATATCAAAAAATGAAATTGTAAATTGTAGAGAAATCTGTTTTTGAAACAAATGAAGTCAGCAAAAGTCAATGATTCATTTGAATTATTCAGCCTGACATGTTTACTGCTCCAAAATATATTAAATGTTTCTTAAAATGAAATATATTGTGTTCAATGGGGAAAAAGTTTTTGTTTTTCACCCAGACATTTAAAAATAATTTAATTTAGAGCAGTAATCACAACACCATGAAACCGTGATATTTTTATCCAAGGTTATCATGCCGTCAGATTCTTATGCCGGATCATGTCTAATTGGGACTAATTATATACAAAATAACACATTGTATTTACATAATATATATGCATGTAGTTTTATTATGTATATAAATGCACACACATATACATTTGTATACATACTTTAAATATTTGCATATTTATATATTTTATATACAACACACAATTTTGTTATTTTTTGTATGTACATAATAAATATTAATAATAAACAACAAAAGGTATGTAAATGCAAACTTTTATTTTGTATATGATTAATTGTTAGTAATTTTACATTAGCATTTCACAGACAGGTGCAGTAAAACAGGTGATATTACTGAACTATATTACTTAATGTATCATAAAAGTACATATTGGCTTATTTTTTGCTGTCATTACATTGCTTATTTTTTACTAAATTACATTTTAGGCATGCTCATCATGCAGTTAATGCTTTCAGACTTTCAATATGCGTTTTTTTTATTTTTATTTGCAAATTGAGTGCCACTTGATAGTATCACCTCGCTATATAGAGTGGAGGAACTATGACATCAGCTTGTAGGCCAATTGGCTGCTAGCATAAAACTGGTTCCCACAATAAAATCCCCATAGGATTTTCCCGTAGGCTTTTTGAAGATTGCAAATAATAATCTCTGTGTTCAAGCAAATAATAATCTCTGTGTTCAAACACAGTTCATTACACTTACAAGTTTTGTCCAGCCGGATAATCCTCACACGAAAATACAACTTTTAGCACTTTCGGATCGTAAATGCAAAAGCAAGAACTGAAAAGCTAACATTAGGCTATAAGCGGACTACAGCCTTCGGGGCGCTCGCCTGTGACGTCAGCACCACCCTGCTATGGACAACTCTTCAAGCTTAATTTTTTTAGAAATATGGTCAATCACAAAGGTTTAATCTCTCGGTTTATTATATTATAATCCACGCTATAAATTGTAAACAAATTAATATGCAAAAACACAGACATACGTGCCTTTTGGATAGTTTTTACGTGGGAAATACATGTTGTTTTGCTTTACGGTTGTTGTAAAAGGTTTAAAACTGTATGTATAAATGTGCCTACATAGTATCATGATAAGACATTTAAATAAGCATACCGCTCGCGCTCCAGACCAGTGCAGCTGGATGATGTATAATGTCTCTGACACCGCCTGTTGTCCCGTTTAGCAACTTGATAGCAACCGTCTTTTAAAATAAGCATAACCGAATAAAAAATCAAGAGTGTGGTGTAACTGATGTGTTTTATGTCGTAGAATAAAATGTGAAAGTATATCGAGTTTGTGTTTGCCACGAACCTTATTTAAGTGATTTAACTGAAATCCCATTCAAAAAACCCATTGACTTTTGGACGAGGGAACCGGAACTGCTAAAATGCTAACTCGCTTCTGGGTTTTTGCATACAAATTGATGTCATAGTTCCTCCACTCTATGAAGCAATATTTACAATATTATCACAGATGTTGAATATCGTACAGCTTTACTAACAGGTGTCGTATTTATGCAAATTGTCCAGTGGTGTAAAGCAACTAATTACAAATACTCAAACTACTGTAATTGAGTAGTTTTTCTCAGGAATTGTAATTTACTGAGTAGTTTTTAAAATGTGGACTTTTACTTTCCCTTGAGTACATGTTTAGTGCAGTATCGGTGCTTTTACTCCACTACTTTCCTTCAACCAGCAGTCGTAGAAAGTAGAAAGATCAGTCCTGTGATTCCTGTCCTATTAAATCACACATAGAGAGTAAATCACATCATACTGAACAACCTCAAGACATGGGCGCTTTATAAATGCAGCAAACCGTTTGGAAACATTAAAAATGTCCAAGAAGATCCAAAATCTGCACCCGCAATAATCCAGAGACTTTTATAGACTGCATGTGACTGAAAATGATGGATGTCGACTGTATGATGACTGAAATCACCAAACAAGCCTTAAACAATAATTAAATGGAACGAATGAAGAATGGAAGGAAGGGCCAAATAAAAGGAAGGACTGAACAAGGAATGGAAGGAAGGATCGAAGAACCAAATAATTGAAGGAAGGATTCAAGGAAGGACTTAACAAACTAAGGAAGAAGGAAGGAAGGAACGAACGAACGAACAAATGAACAAAGGACCTAATGAAGGAAGGAACAAAAATATGAAAGAAAAAATGAGCGAACAAATGAAGGGAGGAAAGAAGGAAGGACCAAACGAATGCCAATTCAAGGAAGGGCTAAACAAACTGGGAAGGAAGGAACAATCAAACGAATGAATGAACTAAAGGACCTAACCAAGGAAGGAACAAAAATATGAATGAACGAACAAGTGAACGAAGGAAGGAGGGAACAAATGAATGAATGAAGAAAGAAGAGAACAAACAAATAATTGAAGGAAGGTTGGAAGGAATGAAGGAAAATAGGAAGAATACATCACATGTTGTTTGTGCAGGGATGTGTAAACGTAACATTCTGTAAACGCATCAACTTTTCTACAGCGTAATATTCACTACTCTTGAGTACTTTTAAATGTTCTACTTTTTACTCGTAATATTTATTAGTAATATTTACTACAGATACTTTTACTCTACTTGCACTACATTTTTGGGCAAGTAATGGTACTTTTACTTGAGTATGATTTTTCAGTACTCTTTCCATCACTGAAATTGTCCTACAGCCAAAAGCAGTCCATTTAGATATCCATGGCCAAGGGCATTGCTTTTAGCCAACACATGGAGATGTCCTTCCTCTTTATCTCTTTACCCTAAAAATACATTTGAAGGGAATCTCTTTTATATTGGAAAATCCTTCAAATGAACCTGAAGTTCAACCGAAAAGAGCATGAGAAACATTCAAGATGGCCTACCCGTCAAACTCTAGCTTTCTAAAACCACAAAGCAGGCGCACGTCAGTGAAATGTGGTCTTCGACATATCCACACACTGTTGCCTGGGGTTTATTTGATTATAGATGAGCGAGATAAACGACAGAGCGAGTCTGGTAATATAATTGGAGGATCCAGCATGGCAGAAGACTGCGGGATAAGGGTCAGAATAATCTCTTTATTCATGTGTGGGTGGAAAACAGGCCTCATCGAGATGCTTCTCACAGCTCGAAACAACTCCGTCCCACCGCCGGAAGTGAGAGGAGGACACAGACCCCATGAGGACGCTCAGGATGGGACACTATGGGGCCCTTTCATAGATTTTGAATGGGCTTATGTCTTGCCATCTTTTCCATGTGCTCAATGTCTTTCTGTTCATGATGTTTCCTGCGTCAGGTTGTGTTTTTCTTCCTCGCTGACAGCAAAAAGCGAAGTTGGCAACCAATCAGAATGTATGTTTATGAGGTTTCATTTACAGCTTTGTGGAGGATGATGTCGGAGAATTTAGGTTTTGGTGTATGTGACAAGTCAAAGGCATGTATGAGTGAAGAAAGAATATCGTTAGCACAGTAAAACTTCATTACTGTGTGTGTCGAGGTCAGTTAGTCTCTTTTTTTGTGACAAGGCAATGTCATTTCTGGTTGTAACATGTCAAGTGGTTGAACTTCCTGTAATCGCAACGAAAACATTGAATTAAAATTTCTTAAAGAGCCCCTATTATGGGTTTTTGAAAATGAGATTGCATGCAGTGTGTAACAGCTCTGAGTGAAGTGAAATGTCCAGCTGAGGCTTAAATCTGAAAGTGCACAGTGTTTAAAACTATTGATTCATCCATAAAAGAGTCGACTCATAGTTCCTCAAACGAGTCGCCGTGCTTACGAGTCTTTAGGCGTTTCGGCATGACGTGAACACGAAACATAAGCCCCGCCCATTTGTGCGCGCGCAGCCCCGGGAGTTTCGAAACCCCCAACCCCGCCCACAAACAACAGCCTTGTGCTGTGTTCCGGTGGACATTTTCCGGTGGCCTGACGGTGAATCTGGCCTGCTATCC
Source organism: Danio albolineatus (assembly GCA_903798035.1). Classification (NCBI taxonomy): domain Eukaryota; kingdom Metazoa; phylum Chordata; class Actinopteri; order Cypriniformes; family Danionidae; genus Danio; species Danio albolineatus. Next base: position 192,829 of record CAIGQQ010028150.1, read on the forward strand.
AACAAGTGTGAGTAAGTGCGATTAAAACGGTTGCCTCATCATTTTCTTTAGCTTGTAAATTATGTATTTAATTGTGTTTTGTAACTTTTAACCGCTTGTAGTGTCTCTGGTTAACTTGTATTCTCATATCGTGTCTAAAAGCACGTTGTAAAACCGACGCGTGCCGCTTTGTTTACTGATTAAAATGCGTTTGTGAACTCGTGTTCCTCTGCTGTTTGTCATTGCTATGGCTACATCAGCTCTCCTACACACAAGCGGCGGTCATGTTTCATAATAGTTCAGCTTTTGCCGCTGTGGTTGTTTTTACTTCTGGTTAAAAATAGAGCTGGCAATATGTTGGGAGATCGGGGGTTAGTTTCGGGTGTGAGGTGTCTGAAATACGGGCGACTCCCGATAACAACGAGTGTTGGCAGATATGTTCACGCACACACTCTGACTACTTCAATATTGATAAGCCGAGGTGGGCATTCTCTCACGCTGAATGAAGTCGACCAATCGCAACAGACTGGGTCATCGGTCCAATTAGCGCAGTTTAGCATCGCGCTAAGGAGGGGTTTTGGAACAAATGAATCGCTGAACGATTCATATAGAAGTCGCTGGGATAATGAGGTAAAAATAAATGCATATTATAAGACAATGAATGTGTTTTTTGACCATGCATGCATATTAGCCTGCTGTTAGAGACCCCCAAAACCAATATATGACCCTTTTAATGTATAAGGAGTAGTGTTGTTTGACAAAGTATATTTTAAAACATTTAGTTAAAGTTTGTACGAACCGGAAGTTGCTGATACTTTTATTACAGCATGTGATGTACTTCCAAATGAAACAGAATATTGAGTAAGGGGCAGGGTTTTCTTTATGCGCATCATTCCCTCATGGCAAACTATGGCGTGTGTCGTCTAAATCAGTGTTTCTCAACCACGTTCCTGGAGGACCACCAACACTGCATGTTTTGGATGTCTTTGTTTTGCACACTCATTACTGGTCTTTCAGTCTCTGCTAATGAGCTGACAATCTGAATCAGGTTTTTTTGGTTAAGGAGACATGGAAAATGTGCAGAATTAGTGGTCTTCCAGGATCGCGGTTTAAAGCATTTTTTAGCAATTAGCATTTGCTTTGTGTTGTTGTCAATAGTAGTGCCATGTTTTTTGAGCACATGTAGCATAGCAAGGCGATGAGCGGGCATTTTAAGGGCATTTTTTCTGCTGTTGCATATTGACAATCGCAGCACCCATCAGTATTACTTTTGCTCTAACTGTCCAATCACAGTGGAGAAGGGGCGGGACAATAGCATGCAACTCATTCATTCATTTTCTTGTCGGCTTAGTCCCTTTATTAATCCGGGGTCGCCACAGCGGAATCAACCGCCAACTTATCCAGCATATTTTTACGCAGCGGATGCCCTTCCAGCCGCAACCCATCCCTGGGAAACATCCACACACACACATTCACACTCATACACTATACGGACAATTTAGCCTTCCCAATTCACCTATGCCACATGTCTTTGCACCCGGAAGCAACCCACGCAACCACGGGGAGAACATGCAAACTCCACACAGAAATGCCAACTGACCCAGCCGGGGCTCGACCTTCTTGCTGTGAGGCGAACGTGCTAACCACTAGGTCACCGTGGCGCCAATACCATGCAACTGTCAACTAAAAATCTGCTTGCAATAGGACAGTGGTACTTCGTTGATCACTAGGGCTGGGAATCGTAGCAAAGTTTTTGGTTTTATTTTTTTCAGGATGTTTGTGACACTTTTCACAGCAGGCTTATCTTTGAAGACCAATAAACAAAGGAACAAAAGCACAAAATGAACAAAGTGTATTTAACACAATATATTAGTGCAAACGGTTTTAATAAAGTTCAAGCAGTTTTAAGTCAATCAATTTGAAGTATTTGTGAGGCTTACTGCTGCTTAACCCCTTCAGACCTGAATTATGTTCCAAAGAAGTCCATTGTAATGGACGCAGGGTCTGAAGGGGTTAAAGGTTTAGTTCACCCAAAAATTAAAATTCTGTCATTTAATCTAAGAGCTTTCTGATCCTCACATAGATAAATCGTTGAATAAAGTTATTTTTGTTTACTTTGCGCACAGAAGTATTCTCACAGCTTCATATAATTATGATTGAAACACTTATATCACATGGACTTATTTAGACTGTTTTTAGTTCCTTTCTGGGCATTGAAAAATGCATATCCAGTAAATCTATGGGAGGATCAGACAGCTCTTGGATTAAATCCAAATCATCTTTATTTGTGATCTGAAGATAAACAAAGATCTTATGCGTTTGCAACAACATTAGGGTGGACATTTAAATAAGATAAGTTTAATGTAAACTTCATCATTTACTGTTAACCTCGAAGCATTTCAGTATTACCTTAGCTAGGTATTTAAAGCCATTGAAACAGTACATACACTCTAAAAAAAAAAGGTGCTAAATAGCACCAAAACTGGTTCTTTGGTCGTAACGAGGGGGGAACCTTTTTTGGTGCTATACAACACCTTAAAAAAATAGGTGCTATATAGTACTTTTGTCAAATGGTGCTATATAGCACCTATAT
>CAIGQQ010028150.1:233496-244684 GCA_903798035.1 Danio albolineatus
TATTGCACACCTTGTGCTTTTGGGCACTCCAGTGATGTTGCAGCTCTCAAAACTGGTGGCGAGTGTCATCTTGGCAGCTGCACGCTTGACTTTTCTCAGTTCATGGGCAGTTATTTTGCTCCTTGGTTTTTCCACACGCTTCTTGCGACTCTGTTGACTATTTTGAATGAAGCGCTTGATTGTTGGATGATCACGCTTCAGAAGCTTGGCAATGTTAAGAGTGCTGCATCCCTCTGCAAGATATCTCACTATTTTTGACGTTTCGCAGCCTGTCAAGTCCTTCTTTTGACCCATTTTGCCAAAGGAAAGGAAGTTGCCTAATAATTCTGCACACCTGATATAGGGTGTTGATGTCATTACACCACACCCCTTCTCATTACAGAGATGCACATCACCTAATATGCTTCATTGGTAGTAGGCTTTTGAGCCTATACAGCTTGGAGTAAGACAACATGCATAAAGAGGATGATGTGGTCAAAATACTCATTTGCCGAATAATTCTGCACTCCCTGTAGTATTGGGTATTTTTTTCATTACTATATGTAGGTGTTGTATTAGCTTATTATTAGCAGCTTATTAGCAGGATTAGCACAACATTAATTCGAGTACTTTTTCAACGCACCATAGTATTTACTATAAGTTGGGCTCGAAGGCTTTTGGTGTCGATGTTATCATTGTGTGAGGAGTCTCCTACTGTTGTTTGTTTTGAGCACTTAAAGCTTTTTGACTCCCGTGTTCAAGAAGTTGTGAAAAATGAGGCTATTGGAGGCTTGGCTTGAAATCTGGTGCTCAGAACGGCTCTTTGCTTGCCTCACCTCTTGAACTCTGTCTCTTTGAGTTTGAAGCATTTTGTGTTCTCAAATGGTTTTGGTTGGTAGCAACTTAAAGTGTGTGTGAAATCAAAATTTACTTTGTTCATTTTGCCAGCCCATGTAGTTATTCTTTAGATGATCAGTTTATAATTGCAAGTTGTTGCAATAAAAAAAGGTTTGTTTGGGTAACCTTCAATTAAAGTCCGATGCTTCTGCGTTTATAGTGGCGGTCCTTCACTGTTCATGTCAGTTTCAGCCACAATATTCTTCTTAACCACATCTCTCTCACCGTTAGTTTGCTACAAGGAAATAAAGCACAAAAGGGAAGCCCCGTCTCACCAACTCAATATTTTTCAGTTGAAAATACATCACCATGCTGAAATGAAAGTTTCCGTAATGTCCGGTTCACAGATTTTCAGTGGTGGCTTTAAAAAATCTCTTTTGTTAAGTTTGTGGAGACCCTTCAGTCTTAATGCTGATGTATACTTTTGCATAGTAACATAACCCTCGCCATGGCTGACGCTGACGCACACCTTTCAAAAAATGGAACTACTCACAACGACACAACCTCTGTGATTGGTCGGTTTGGTAGCGGTGACGAGTGGTGCTGAGAGCTGCGAGCCAGATGGAGCGATTGTTTACAAGTGTTGAGTCCCGTGTAGATGAAACTTTCCCGATGGAAACTTTGGTTTTGTGTTTACCTTATGATTGAAGTTGTTGCATATCTGCTGGTTTCTGCCTCTGAATGAGCGAGTTTTAACTACTTGTACATTAAGGTAGCGTTCAGAAAGAACAAAACACCAGCGAAGAAACTCGATACAGAGGAACATAAAAACCTACTGCCAGCTAGCATTTCCGAAGTGTTATTGCAGAGCAACACAAACAGAGCGCAGAAGTATAAATGAGTGGGTTACACCGAAGCATTGACACAGAAGTATAAATCAACCTTTATTTAGTCATCCTGTATTAAGAATACCTTGTTTTGGTCCAATCGTTTTGGTCCAACACGTCCAATCACTCATGTGAAGATCACATTCGCTCATTAGGCAGAAAGTAGCTGGTCTTTTGTGGCTATTTGAACACAACCATAAGAGTGATTGCACTACAGAAGTAATTGGTCCAAATTTGTTTTTGACAGCCTCTGAAAATGGTCAAAAGTGGACATGCTCAGATCTTTTATTATAGCTTATTACGATTTGTTTTTGACAACACCTAACACATCATTTTGAAAATGCTTGACTGTATTTGTGTGGAAAATTGGAAATAATTTACCTCAGAAAGTATTGCTTAAGAAAGTCAGACATATACCTCGCAGTGCTTTTATATGGTCCTACAGTGTTTTCCTACACTGTTCCACACACTGTTTGCTGTGAGATAACAGAGCCCTGCAGGTCTCAGGCTTATCAAAGCACAGCTCCAAACTCGTATCAGAGTTTCCACTGAGGATGTGGGGCCACAAAAACACATATCAGTGTTGAGGAAGCTACTTTGAAAGATACAAGCTAACTGTAGCTAAAAGCTAGCAGCTGCTCTTCATTTTGAAGGTCAGGCTGTTTGCAAAAGGAGTTGGCTACATTACAAAACTGCAAATAAACAATGTACCCCGAAATTTTACATTTGCTGTAAATCATCCCATCCAAGATAGGTGACATTTTCAGTAGAAGAGTAAATAATATTTGTTAGCTAAAACGGTGGTTTTTGGTGATTCATAAAATGTAACTCAATGGCTGACGCCCTTTTGGGAGTAAAAACACGCTGCCTGTATGTATTTTTATTTTTTTTTTACTCCCAAAATGAATACCCAAAACAGCAAGGTCTTAAACGAACATAAACATCTCATGTGTAAATTTGCACACTTGCAACTGTCATTATGTGACAGGACCCCTGCTCTCAGGATTGTCATGAACACTCTTAGGTTATAAATAGTTCAGTTCATAGTCTGATCATTTTTCTTGTTAAGGCCTCTGTGCGTTATCAGGAACCACAGAATTTATTTAGTTTTGCCTCTTTTGTTTATGTTTTTTTCCAGTATTAAAGTCCAGAGCCATTGACTTGCATTTTATGAGTGAGATCCAGCTAAAAATCTTTAATATTCTACTGTAGAATTGAAGTCAGCTTCACCTTGGATGACCTCAGGGTGAGTAAATAAGAGGAAATTTATGTATCCATTCCTTACATTCTGAATCAACTAGTTATCTCAGGTAATTTTATGTCGAGCATTTTTAAAATAGCTACATGTATGCATCAGTTGTACTGCGATAACCATTGGTCAATAAAAAATTAACTATATCGACACTAGGGCTGCACAGTATATTGTTTGAACATCGTTATCGTATTGTTTGTATTTGTAATAGTCACATTGCAGGATTAGATTATTTATTAAAGATTAAAAGATGAAGATCTCATTATTTTTAAATAATTTATACAATGATGACCATGTTACAGTATTTTGAGTTTAATGTTCGATTTCCCTACTTGAATACTGTTAGACCCTCCAGAAAACCATTCAGCACTGTTTTTTTTTTACTTTTCTCTGTATGATTTGTACAGAAAAGACATGATCTTTTCAATCTATCTAGCTGAATAAAATTTTTCCAAATATGAAATTATATTGGATTGAGGTCTGGTGACTGTGGAGGCCATTTGAGTACAGTGACCTCGTTATGAAAGAATTGTCAGAAATCGAGACTCATCAGACCAGGCAATGTTTTTACAATCTTCTTCAGTCCAATTTTGGTGAGCCTGTGCGAATCGTAGCCTCAGTTTCCTGTTCTTAGCTGACAGGAGCGGCACCCGGTGCGGTCTTCTGTTGCTGTTGCCCATCTGCCTCAAGGTTGGACGTGTTATGTGTTCAGAGATGCCTCGGTTTTAACGAGTGGTTACTTGAGTTACTGTTGCCTTTCTATCAGCTTGAACCAGTCTCGCCATTCTCCTCTGACCTCTGGCATCAACAAGGCATTTGTGCCTATAGAACTGCAGCTCACTGGATATTTTCTCTTTTTTGGACCATTCTCTGTAAACCCTAGAGATGGTTGTGCCTAAAAATCATAGTAGATCAGCAGTTTCTGAAATACTCAGACCAGCCTGTCTGGAACCAACAACCATGCCACGTTCAAAGTCACTTAAATCCCCTTTCTTCCCCATTCTGATGCTCAGTTTGAACTGCAGCAGATCGTCTTGACCATGTCTACAAGCCTAAATGCATTGAGTTGCTGCCATGTGTTTGGCTGATTAGAAATTTGCATTAAGGAGCAGTTGGACAGGTACACCTAATAAAGTGGACAGTTAGTATATCGCAGAAAAAAATTCAGATTTTCTTTCAATATCGTGCTGCTCTAACCACTACCACATTGTGAAAACAAATAACTACTGTAACACAGCCTAAAATGTAGTTAACTTAACTGTGTTGCCAATCAGTGCTGTTTTGTGTGTTTGTGTGTACCTTGAGTGGCTTACATTTCTGTGGGCAAAATGTCCCCACACCTATACCAATACAAGTATATTTAGACATGTTGTGCACTTGAGGAAAACGGCGTATAAATCACACAGAATGACGTATTTTGAAAATGTAAAGATGCAGATTGTTTCCTGTGAGGTTTGGATTTAGGGATGGGATCAACTGTATACCTCTGTATAAACAGAAAGATAGTTGTGTGTGTGTTTGTTTTTGTTGCGAGTGTGTGCTTGAATGACAGAGATGCAATCCACAGCTGGAACAGGAAAGCATTTCATTTCCTCTTCCTATTCTCGATTAAGTGGACAGGAAGTGCTGTTTTTTTTGTTTTTTTTTTGACAGATTGTCTCGTGGATCACAAAGCTGACACAACAGGCTTTGAAGAAAGACAATGTCAGTGGTGTCACTTTCTTCCATTGTATTTGTCTTTTGTCAGTGGGCGTATGTGGGTCACCCCATATGATCTCATGGAGCAGCCATTGTGATGGCTCCATTCAGGGAGGAAGAGGAAGCCAGTGACCCTGTGATGTCACAAGATGGGTCTCTGTGATGATGACGGTGCACCGGATGGATCTGGCCCATGGCCTGTGTCGCTCACAAACCTCAAAGAACTGACGAGCAATTTTGCTGCAGTACAAATAACTGTTTTCCTCAAGGGAACAGCCAGAGTTACAGTATTTAGACATTTGTTAGAAGTGGTGCTTGTGTGTCATCAGTCAGGAGTGACATTTCACGATACGCTGACAAGCAAAGTCACGTCTGCCTCTGAATTTGAGGGGCAGGTAAACAAGGGAAAACAAAAAGAGGCCTTTTGTTTATGATGGTTCTATTATTTTTAGCTAACTATTTTATTTAATTTTTAATATTCTTTGTTTTTTGCTGCAGTCTGATCCATTGCAGTCACCACCAGTGGCCTTACTAGGGATCATATCTCCTCAAATCAAGCTCAAGAAGCAGCTTTGTCCCTTTTTATTTACCCGTTATGTGATTTAGACATAATCACATTATGGGTAAATAATGTGACTTTATTTCAAGGCCCCAGACTTCAGGTGTGCTCACACTAGGCTATTTGACCCCCATTTCCCGGTTGGTTTGACAAGTGTGAGTTCTCTGAATTGGGCTTAAGCCTAGTTTATACTCGATGCGTCTGCCAGTTCGCTTGAGTGTGCGCGGCAAATATGACGTCATCGCGGAGTTTCCGGATGTTTGCTTTGGGTGCGCGCGACATGATTTCGGCTGGCGGAGCGCATGGGATTTTTTTTGAGACTTGAGCGAACAGAGTTGTATATGAAACACTTTGAAGAGATTTTGTCTGAAACAGGTACGCCTGTACAGACACCTTTATGATCCGTGATCATGGAGATAAGCAGGGGATCAATAATTCTTGGCTAGAAATTGCAACAGCAGTGAGAAAGGAGGACAGTTTTTGCTAAAAGATTTGGAAAAACCTGAGGGATGAGTTTGTTAAAGCCAAAAGAGGCCAATGGAGACACCGGTACACAATTACAGAATGTTTTTTCAGCGTTCATAGGCTTTACACTGATGTATATATTACAATTGAATTTAAAACTATTTAATAGTTACAAAACTATAATGAAGGAACAAATTATTTCTTTGATAACTGGACAGGAATATTTGAACCAATCGGTTTACCACATGATGCTGTTTTTCTAGGCTTTATGGTGATAATGGTCAGGAATGTTAGATTATTATTGCCTTTTTAGCATAAGAAAACTAACCAGACAGTAATGTGTGAATTGTGGAGCGGCTAAATAAATAAAAAAAACATCTGTATTATTTAGTAAGTGTACTTTTTGCTTTTATTCTTGCCATAATAAAAATATATATTTAGGAACCCGTGTTTTGTTGTCATTAATATTTTAATAAGCTATAATAGGTAAAACTGTCGGAGATATGAACAAAAGCAAGTGATGCATCAAAGTTTGATAAAAAAAATGTTGAATGGTTACAAAAATCTTTATAATCATTAAAATAATTTATAAAAATAATAAAAATAACTAGTTTAATAAACATCAATAATATTAATGATATGACGTAGTTCCTGAAACTTTCTACTTCTCTGTTTATCCGTCTGACTTTACAGTCAGTTTCATTTGAGCGCCCCCTGACGGTTTAAAGAATATCACAACGGCGAACGCGGCGAGTATAAAAGCCTCGTCTGTTTCGCGAGGTGCGCGTGCACTCAGCGGAGGCGCGCGATGTGGCGCCAGGCGAAAGTATAAATCCAGCTTTAGGCACGGTTCAGTTGGCCGGTCCTGGCCCGGTTGGACAATGTTGGGTGGTACAATGTACACTACGTATTGGACCTGGCCCAGTACGTCATCGTGATTACAGACTGCAGCGAGAACATCTTGTGTTAGTCTGCGCAGCCGGTTAGAGATTTACAACACGTCAGTTCATCAACTACTCCTGAAATACATGAGTTTTACTGGGAGAAGCATGAGTGAACATTCAATATCAATCTAAATTCAATATAACGATATCAGTGTATCATTTCCTGATGTTCATTTTTTGTCCCTTTACTATCCACCCTATTTTGCAACGTGACCCTTCTCTGTCATTGTGCTAGGACATGTTAGACATGATCACATCATGGGTAAATAATGTGTACTCAAAAGGTATTCTCACACTAGGCTATCCAAACTCTGCCCCACACTTTGACCCCTATTTCCCGGTTCGTTTGACAAGTGTGAGTGCTCCGAATCTGTCCCAGGCGTAGTTCAGTTCAAAGTTTTGAATGGCTAAAAATGAATTAATGGAAGTGAATCGGCACACGATACATCGAAAAATAAGCTGGATACACAATCAGTTTTGTCCGCAGAGCTTTCAAAGTATACTTGGCTTCAGATGAGCAAGAATAAACAAGTTACTTCATCGCACATACAGTACGCTGGCTTAATGGACTGCTTAACCAGGCTGTTGTTTTGCAGTTGGAAAGAAATCGTGCGCTAACACAGACACGTAGCGAAATGAATCATACTTTGACCCCAGAGTGGGTGTCAGTGGGTTTTGGGAGGAAAGGTTAAATGGTAAAGCAAGTTTAGCATCCACAAGAGTGATTTAAGATGACATCTGGCGTATTTTTTCTTCATTTGCATAGATAAAACAAAAGGTTAATGGTAGGGAATATGAGCCTGACAGTGCGTGGAAAGGTCACAGCCGTTTCCCCCTGCCGTCCATCTGTGTGTTTGGGTGTGTGCAGTCATCATCACGCCTCACAGGACATCTATGTGTATCAGATCGGTTGCTCTTTCAGTGCTCGGTGAACCGAAACCCTCCCATCTCAACATGTCCGTAAGATACAAATCATATTACATGAGGGTGTGACTGCAGATCACCAATGCGATTAGCAGTCCGGTGATTCATACGGCATGTAAATATAAGGTAACTAGCTTTTAAAATAGTTTAACGTTTTGTTTACACACCCTCATGTTATTCGAAACCCTCATGCGGTGTTTTGTTTTCTCTTGGTGACCGACAATATTGTGGAAGTCTTCTGAAATCAGGAAGATTAACTGAAAATGAAAAAGTTACACTAGCAATACATATCAAAAAACATATAGGTAGCAACAGGTTATTTTCTTCAAAAATGTTAGCTTTAGCATTAGCACACAGTATTAAAACATGTTAGAAGCATGCTAGCAATATGCTAGTTCAGTATTCATAGTATTAAAACATGTGATTTATGCTTATAAATGTTTAATTTTAATTAATAAGTTTGCCCGTAATTGTTTTTTTTTTTTCTTTTTTTTTCAGGTCGCAACCATTTTTTCTCACAGCAATTCGTTACTTTTTGATTTAGTGGCTAAATTGTATGAATTTGTACAATTTTGTTTGTACAATTTGATACGATTTGCTCATTCCCCAATGACTGTTGGCTTTAGGGGCGGGGGTTGAGTACCACTCCTCCTTTTTAAATTGTACGTTTTTGTGTGACTGAACTGTACTGATGCATACAAATTAGCTAAACTAAACTAAACTGACTGGGTCAATAAACGTTTTCAAGGTATACCGCAGTTTGGAAAAGTCAATTTTTTGGTATGTGTAAGATTTTTAGTTACGTTTTTAAGGACAACGGTATTTCCAGCAGAATAGATATCCAAAAAAAGCCACTTAAAATGATAAACAAATCGGTGTTTTTGAAACTATCGAAGACTGCAGAAGTCAGTGATTCATTTGAATTATTTAATCTGACACGTTTACTGTTCTGAAATATTATAAATGTTTCTCAAAATAAAATATTTCGTGTTTAAAAGGGAAAAAAGTTTGTTTTATAGAATGTATTTTAGAGCAGTAATCGCAATACAGTAAAACCGTGAGATTTTTATCCAAGGTTATCATACCGTCAGAATCTTATACCGGCCCATGCCTAAAACTGACAATACGTAAAATAGTTACGTTTCCTCATGAGATCAGGCTGGATTTAAATGATGCAAATTTAATATGTGACAGATTTGCAGAATTTGACAAATTTTGGATCAAATAATTTTCAAAATTCATTTAAACTCATTGACAAATTGCGATTCTTTGCCATGACAAATAAAATGCAGAAATGCCCTTTCCCTTTTTGCCTGAACATTAGCATAATGTTAGTAAGACATAAAATCACGCGAGATTTCTTGAAATGTTCATGTCGAAGAGGCCATCTGAAACCATAAATGCTTCAAAAAAACTGCAAAATCTGTCTCTAAATACTAAATTAAGAGCGAAGCAGTTTCCTAACAATTTTTACACGTCAGAACAGTAACTGTTCTGCAAGTCCTGTCAACACTCAATCGACTGGATGCGAACGCCAACCTGATTTCACCAAGTAGGACATGGTCCTGGATTAACATCTACAGTATGTTGATCCTGGAACAACATTTCAATCAGCCAATCAGAATTAAGGGATATGTTTACAGTATGTTTAACTGTAGGCTTTATGCACTTGTACATGATTGTTATCCAACTATTCCCCTCTGATTTCAGTAATAATTTACAGTTATGCTTGGGTTTAGGGGTAGGGAATAAGTGTGGATTACAGTTTTCAACACAAATGATGTTCCAGGATCAAGATGTTAATCCAGGATCGCATCATTCTTGGCAAAATCATGACGTGCGTTTGCAAGCAACGAGAAATCAAGTCAAAAATCACATGCAAAACAAGGAGAAGCTGAAAAGCAAGAATTTATCCCTACAATGTACTATCGCAAGTAGCATCACAAAAGCATAGTTTTGTTTTTGATGAACTTCTGCATTGAAGCGCTTCTCAATCATTCCATACCAGTGCATGTTTACTTTTAAACTGTTTATAAAATACTGTCAAATTGCTTAAATTTTCATGGTTCAAATGAAGTTCTATCAACTAATTTCGAGAAGAGCATGTGATGGGATTGATCGCGCCTGGTCTCGCATCAGTAATCATTGCGAGTCCAATCAGATATCATTGCTAGATGATGAATTCTAGCCTCCAATAAATAAGCCCATTCGTCCTATCTTCCTAATCTTTGTATTTTTTGATAAAAGAATCCCCCCATCCACCCCGTCTCCCCCTTTCCTCCTTTACAAGGGGGAGCTCTTGAGATATTCCTGATCTCAGACCCCGTTTACACTAGTGCGTTTTCGTTTTAAAGCGCACAAGTTTTGCTACGGTTACGCCATCCGTCCACACTACGCCGGAGTTTTCGAGCCCTGAAAACGGAGCGTTTTGGAAACGCTTGAGAGGCCGTTTTCATTCTAAAACGCTGCTGCTCCGTCTCAGTGTGGATGGAGGGAAACTGAGACGTCTGAAAACGGAGGCGTGGCTGCTGAGATTGGCTACGTGATTGGGGCTTTTGGTCATTGCGTATCCTTCCCTTATTCGTCAAGCGCACATGACTGTAACGACACCGGCAGACAGGACTTCTCTGTAAACACTGTATTTTCGATAGCCATGGATGTTTTATATTCATTTGTTACTTTAAGTAACAATTCAACCTCGTCGTCTGTCCTCAAAAAGACCACTCTTGCTTTCTTTACCATCACGTTCATCGTTCAACCAGCTAACAATAACCAAATGCTGAGTGAGACACGTGCTTCCTGTTCATACTTGAATGCGCATGCCCAGAGTGCGAGAATGGTCACGTGATATACATTTCTGGTGGAGTAGTGTGTAGAGATGTGTTCAGAAATGCTGGGTGAAATGCTAGTGTGCACGCGGATTGTTTTCATATTAAAACGCCGTTTTAAAACTAAAACGCACTAGTGTAAACGGGGCCTCAGACCCCATGATGCTACATGACCAGACTGGAGTAATGGGCTCAAGTATCTCCGAGCTCAGGGTCCTCTCCCTGGACAGCATGTCAAACCTGCAAATTGTATCAAGCGACAGTCCAAAAAAATAGAAACTGAAAAATGGATCGGAAATATTTACATGAAAAAAACGAATAAATAAAATAAATAAACTGCTCAAGTTTTGTGATTTTTAAATGGATTATGAATGCATTTTGCGTAAGTCATAATAGTCCAAAAATTTAAAACTGAAAAAAAAAAATGTAATCCAGAAAAGTTTGTATGAAAATAAAAGATGAAATAGAATTTGTTATAGAAATAAAACCGATTTCACAGGGCCCTATCTTTGAAGTGGGCCTGCATTTAATCAGAGCTTCAGAAACTCCTAAGATAAATCAGTTATTTAAGCTGTATTACAAGTTCGGAAACACCCTTTGATGCAGTGACGGGTCGTTTTACATAAACCACATGCTGTTTGTTTAAAAATCCCGTCCTCTCATTGAAACAAGAGGTCGCCAGCCCATCTGCTCCAGCTGTGAGATTGCAGTGACCTTGTATCTCCGCTGAGTGTTTGTGTGTGTTTGTGCTTTGGCTACGTTCACTACACATACAGTTCCTCATCAACATTGAGCCGCCCGTTCCCAGAGGACTC